>APFE030600800.1:44520-92481 GCA_000404065.3 Pinus taeda | reverse complement strand
ACTACAAACAAAGAGCAATGAAGAATCCTTTTTTATAGTAACCAACAGTGTTTAAATTAGTAAAGCAAGAGCATTTAAGAATTCATGCTTATAACTAATTTAGAGGAAAACATCAAGAATAATAACATTTGGAAACAGAGTACAATTAAGCAAATTCTATCTCAATCTCTTATGCAAATTATTCAGGAATGGATATGATGGTATTATAGACTGATATAAAATATCAGAGAAAGGGTAGAAACACTTATTGAACTACTGTCCAACACATGAATCCTACAACAAGTCATGTGCTTTAAATCCTCATCAAGCCAAGCCACGAATAATTTCTCCAAGCGCTTTTATTCTAAAGTTTCAATGTTACAGCCAAGTAATGAAATCCCCCTCAATGCTTCCAAGAGTGAAGTATTTATACCAATTCTAAACTAAAATATCTTGAAAAAAATATCAAAATTGGTTCACAAATCTCTCCAACTATTTACATAAATAGAACTTAATTAAAGGACACTCAAACTAATGCCTCTATTTGGAACTATTTTGTATGGATAGGTGATGACAAAGATAAGAATTCGAATTTGATCCAACTCTTAGTTGATGATGAGGCATCAGAGTCACTAACTGTTTCCTTTCTTTGTGCAATCTGCTCCAACAATTCTGCAAACTTGGGGTCCAATGATATTTTTGTATTTCTCAATCCATAATAGATATGTAAAAAGTGAAAGAGGTTATTGTATATCAATATGTTGGTGAGATAACCCTCTTTCATTTTCCCAAAATTCCTCTCCATCTATGCATAATAGTCTCTGTAAAAAAAATATGTGTAAAACAGAGTTTTACAGAGTCTGAAAAATGGCCTGTAAAGAGGCGCATGTATCTCTCATTATAAAATCACTTTGAGAAAACTGAGATATGTTTTTGCAGATGGGTATCTTAGGAACAAAAACCTATTTCAGTGTTGTATGAAGTATTTTGGAGTGGCCAAAATACTCTGCAAAATGCTGACTTAAACTGAAATTTTCGGCAAAAAGTGCTTTCCAACAGTGTTTAATATTTCCAAAACCATAATGGCTATTAGAAAAGTGAGAGAGGTTTTTGTAGATGGCCCTCTTAAGAACATAAAACTCCTTCATTGTTGTAAAATTCATCTTGGATTGATCAAAATATTTTCTGCAAAACTATGACTAAAATATGCAATTTCTGCAAAAATGTTCCTTCTTGTTATGTTTTCACATCTTTTTACTTTCTTGCTCTTTTGACTGTTTTACTTTCACTTGAGACAAACCTCAATATTGGTGAAAGTATTATCATATCTTTTTACCATTTTACTGCCTTCTGTATTTACTTTTATTGTTTACCTTTGACTGCTCTGTAACTTCGTTTTAACTTTCACTGACTTTTACCTGATACACTTTAACCACTGATACTCTTTAGCTGTTATGCTTTCTAACCTATGTTTGAATAGATTTGATAACAATCTTGGAGTAAACAAATCTTATGACTAGTATTAAGACTTTTTATCTAAGGATGTGATCTTCTGATTACCTCTTCAGGGGACAACCGAGTAGATTTTTCAAGCAATTCCCCAATGGACAAGGGAGTGAGGTTTTGACCAGGTTCAAAATGGAGCATCATATTGATAGCTTGGGGAGAAATGGGGAAAAGAACACTCTGGTCAGGGGATATTCAGCTCTTTGAGTCAGATCATAGTTAGAATGGCAGTAATGGATTATTTATGGGAAATAAATGACTGAAGGAATGAGATACCTTGGGAGATTGGATTCCCACAACCCTATAAGATCGTGCCCCTTTGAGTATTCGTCTCTGCAGCGACAATAGCTCAATAGGGGACTTTCATCAAAATGCAGGTCTTTAATTTGAAAATCTTCATCTATGAAAGGTAAATATTCCAATTCACGGTGAGGAGGATTCAGTGGAGTAATATTCAGAGCTGCTGACACATCCATTTTGGTTCTTGTGGATTCAAAATGGAGGTTTTTGGTTTTACTCACAGGCCGGGTGAGATTTCTAAAAAATGAAAGAAATTGGCACAATTTGTTGGTTCAGGGAGCAATTACATAGTTTTAAAACCTCTGGGAAGGACTCAGTGATGATTTTTAATCACTATTTTAGCGAAAAACAAAGAACACTGAGTTTTACTTGCAGTCGGGGCGGGGATTTCCAGGTGGACAAACCACGGTGGCACGAAACGTTTTGGAAGTTTTATTCATATTTTGTATTTAAACATACATATGGCATGTTTAAAGTTTTTGTATATATATTTTTTATTTATATGGTAACAAACAAATATTATTTAATTACCATAAGGGCGGGATTATAATATAATGATAATTTTAACCAAAGGGCATATAGTGGGTTATTATTTTAAATGTGCGGGGATATAAATACTTTGGTTAAACTTTATAATAGAGGGGTTTTTGGGATATTTATAAAAAGGGAGTTATATACTTAGGATAAGGTATTTTATTAGGGATTTAGTATAATAGAGTTAAATGTAAATATGGCAAAGGACAAGGAAACTCAAAATATTTTTGCACATCTAAGAAAGTGATAACTTCTAAAGTAAATTGCAATATTTTATCTTCAACACTTAAACTTAGAATAGCAAGTTATCTTGAGGGATTTTTATGGAATTTTGCATGAGTTTCCTAAGTAAAATAGGATTTTACTTAGGACAAAGTTAAATATGGAAGATTATAATGATGGATTATCTTAAGTACTTAGGTCTTTTTGATCATTAGGTCGAGGGTCCGGTCCCTCCAGAGGTCAAGGAAATTCCTTGAGCCCCTTTGATCTCCAAATACCTTAGTACTTTGCGGGAAATTAGTGAAACTTTTGAGGGGAAAGTGATGAGGGAGGTTAATGAGTTTGACTTTCCTTGTGGTGATTTTCCACTGTATTTCCTGCTTTAGTACTTGTGATGAAAGTAAAGCATCAAAAACATGTAGCAGCATCATTCATCAAATAACACTTTGCAGCACCATCTACCTACCCTATCTACTTAATACTACCATTTTCTCTTCTTTATTAGGGTGCATTTAGACTTGCAAACCCTCATCAACATTTTTTCTTTTCACAAGGAAAATCTATCTAAATTCTACCCTTATACATCCAAGGGCTCAGATAAATTGTTGAGCACTTTTATTAACTCTAACTATCTATTATCTACCAAGTTTAAACTGTTTGTCAGATATTTATTCTTATTCTACAAACATGAAATTGAAATATGAGTAAGCCAAGTTTAAACAGTTTGACTTATTCATGAATTGTGGCAAAGGTTGGACAAGCTGCACACAATTGTTTTATTACAAAAATGAAGTAGTAGTGGCATTTGGATTTGCACACTTTCCTTGGTCTGTTTTTGCTTGGGGTTCATTTCTTTCACTTCTTTTTTTGACCACTTTATTTTTCTTACCCTTTGATTTTTCTTTTAGGGTACACCCTCTTTACATTTTTTAACTTTTTTGATTTTTTGGTTTTTCAAGAATATGGAACACCTATTCTCAAGAAAGAAGGTTTGAGCATATTCCATAGTTCAATCAAGACAATCATGAAAGAAGAAACCTATTGGTATAGGAGGCTAACATGATGCATACTAGAAAGCCCTTTTGTAGTGTGCGATGGGCAAGAATGGACAAATGGCAAAGATAGTTTGCGAGGTGGATGATCATGGAATCTTCCAGAAACTTCTCCTGTGACACTTGCCTCTCTGAATTCGCCCAGGGATGAGTAAGAGACCATAAATCTCCAAGTGGAATCAAGAACTATTAGAGAGAAGACACTAATCAAAATCCCAGAAGCTGACTCACCCCCTTGCAATCATCTATATATGGATCCCTCATCCCAGAGTTCCAGAGGCTGGAATTTTTTATCCTATAAGGAAGTGCTATTGGTTTCCTGGTGGAACATCATAATGTTGGGTGATCTAAGCTTTTCATGAGGTGAAGAAGGGCTTTCATGCTGGGAGGATGACACTGGGTTATATCAATGGGCTGTAATCCTGTCTTCTAATCTTTACATCAATAAAGATATTCAAGTTTTCCTCCACATTCTTGTATGTTTGATAATAGAAATGCATTTGTGTGGTCAATATATCTCTGGTCCTATATTGTTTATGAATGTAGATCTCTACACTTTAAAGGTATTATGTTGCTTTGACTTTACAGGTACTCTTTGAAGTGGAGTGGTTAAGGGAAAAGCGGCAAACATCCGTCATTGAGGAGAAGGAACAAGCAAGGAACCGAGCGAAAGATCAAGGTCGACATTCTTTTCTCCTCTCCTATCTACTTCTCATAAAGGAAAATGAAAGTAACTTTAATTTGTTTGTTTCTAAGATAGCTACCCATCTTAGTGGGACTAGCAGCTCTGCATAGACATTAGATTTCCCGATAGCGAAATGGCAACTCCGTTGGGGAGCGAATAGCTTGTTTGCTTGTCTATATTTGTTTGCTTTATAAACTTACAGACAAAGCCTGAAGTCAAGCCAGATAGCCTTCGAACTGCATTTGCTATGCAAGTGAAAAGTAGATCAATGCTGCTTCAAGCTATCTCCGGTTTTTGTTTATAAACTGAACAATCGATTTGCAAACATCCTAATTGCCCTGGTGGTGGCTCTAGTAACCTCATTAGATGAGCCCCTGTGATTTATATTTACTAACTATCACTAGCTCGCCTTAAATCCCTTAACTAAGCTGCAAACTGTGACCAAGAACCAAGTTGAAGTCTCGTCCCTGGACCATCGCACCTTCTCCTCTTGGGAATCTGGATGCATCGCACCTCCTGTGTGCAGTAGGTGCACTACATCACACTTTCCCTGTGTTACAGTTGCACTGATCAGACAAGACCTCTTCTGCTTCCAAATTTTGGTCTTTTGTTTACTCTCTTCATCTTTATTCGGGAGTTTTGTTGTCTGTGATTAGTATACCTCTATGGAAACTCCCTTCCTTTCCATTATTCCGCCTCCATCATGCAAAGAACTGTGAAAGTTTTTATGTATTGTGCACCATTTACAGTTCTCTTTTACAAAGAAGTAGCATAATCAAATGGTCGTCTTTTGATTTGGAAGTGTCACAAGTGTCATTCCCAGTCAAAGAAAAGAATCGTATTGTTCTTAATGGTCGATTATACTGTTACTCTTGTATTTGATTTGAATTAGTGGTTTTTCAAGTGTCGAAAGTAGTTTTCAATTCAAAATCGCAAAGTGTCGTCATTATCTTCCTTTCGTATTTTGAAGAAAAATTGTTAGTACTGTTGCTTTGTAAAGATAATTCAGATTTGTACTTAGCACTCTTCTTGTCATGCACACATTAAGAATGCTCAAAAAAATACATGCATGTGCATTTACATTTAGACTGCTTGTCGATTTTGATTTAGGACAGTGCATCTAGTGTGTTCTCTCTGCTCTATGTTGAAAGAATCTCGCTTCTCTTTCCTTAGCAGCTAGGATTTTCATTGCAAACAAAAGATGAACGATTGTTTATCATCTTAGATTGCATTTTAGGAATTGTATATCTACATCACACGGTGAACCCGAAAGACAAACTTCTTAAGAAAGATCAACTGTAAAATAAATTCAATGAACATAAAAACGCTTTGGAACCTAATGCACAACATTTAGAAGTCTAGGCTAGAGACGTATTCTGGCATCGTAAAGCTTGGTAACTATCGCTTTCACTATAGATTGGGTGACTCCTCGTCTTTGAGATGACAAGTGCTAGTATGGACTTATGCTCCCACGTATCGTCGTATCGTCGAGTATATATTGGGAGACCATAATAGGCTATATCCATTATCCTTAGCGAGCCGTGTCTGCCGCCCTATCGATCGCAATGCACTGAACACAACATTCGGGAAGATTGACTACCATACCGTAAAAAGTATTCTGCAGTTTTGCGATTGGTTTGGTAATCCCTCTATCTAGATTTCCAGAGTAGTCTCTTTTTGTTCCTTTTCAGACTCCTTAAAAGAATAGGTCCATCTGAGCACTTGTCACTTCAGGCTCATTAAAAATCGAAGGTGACTAGAGTCATCTTTAGCTTTTTCTCGACTCTTAAAAATTGAAAAAGCAAGTTGTGCCAAAGCGTGTAAAATTTATTTTAATTAGAATAACGTCACTATTCCCTCATTGTTCTTAGGTTGAGAAAATGGAGTCCACCAACCAATGATTTCCCCATGGAGGAAATCCTAGTCCTTTTTCCTCTTGGGGAGATGTTGGTGCACCTCATATGGCCACATTGTCCCTCCCAGGACTGACAATTGGCCTGCCAATATGGCTCTTCTCAACCTCTATCGTTCAAACCACTGTGATTCCTGAGCAATCAAGTCAACAACTAGATGATACTAGAGTTACTCCCCAACCTTCTGCTTCATTTTTTTCTCCCTCCCCTCCTTCCTCTTCACTTGGTGAAGTTGGTAAAGCTAAAAACCAAGTAACTGAGAAGAAGAAGAAAGGGAAGGAGAAGGAGAAGAAGAAGAAGGAGCCAAAGGCAAAGAGGGGCAACCATGCATCATCTAGCAAAAATCCACACACTGCACCATCCAAACCCAAATCTCCATGTGTCATTTGCAAAGGAGACCATTATCATCGAGATTGTCCTTGTATCCCTCGGATCTTAAGGGACTAGTCTCCTCGTTTGCACAATCTGGTGTTGTCAACCTCTGATGATCACGCTAAGAGTACACCATCAACTAGTGAAAGCGAAGCCTCTGGACAAAAAGAAAAATGGAAATTTCCTTGCAAGCTGTGTGAAGGAAACCATGTTGTCCACCGTTGTCCCTTCCTAGATGAAGCTAAAAGAGTTTTGGATAGCCGTCCTGCTTCACCGCTACAGTTTCCTCCTGGGTACAAGAAACTCTTGCCGAGTCCATCACTAGTTGAAAATTTGACTGACACAACTTTGTCGTTGGTTGAAGCACCTATCATTGAAGATAAACCCTTTGAATCCATACCAGAAGAAAGTCAAAAGGTTGAGGCAGCAGTCGACCTGGTCTTGTCTTCAGAAGGTCCATCTTCAGATGATACAGTCACCAAAGAGAATGAGAAGGACACCGTTCAAATTCTTTTCATAAACACAAACTTCGATGAACATGGGGCAATCTACTCGTTCCTTTACTGCAGGAAGGAAGTTCGTCAGGGTCGTATCCAGCTGTTTATTCAGTCCCACCTCTGAGAAACCTGGTCGTTTCTTTCGATTGGAATCTACTAGACAGACCCCATTTACCATCTAATGTACCATTCCGAATCATTGTACAAGCTTACAAGATGGTCATGGTCGGTACTATCATAGATGAAGGGGATTCTATGAGTATCCTTTCCTCAACTGCTTGGAAAGCGCTTGGTTCACCATCGCTTATGCCTGAGATGAAAAATCTGACAGGCTTTGACAAAGGAACCAGTCGACCGTTAGGGATCATTCCAAATGTGCCCATAACTTTGAGAGGGAAAACCGTGTACGTGAACGTAATGGTAGTCCAAGGGCCTTTAAATTACAATCTACTCCTTCGGCATGACTATATTTATTGCATGGGAGCCATTGTCTCCTCACTCTTTCGAGTGATGTGTTTTCCACATGAAGGCAAAGTGGTCCAATTCATAGACTAGCTTTCATTCCCCAACTCACACATAGCTAATAGCCAAATGCCATTCCTAAATGGTCTTTTCATGCAAAGAATGTCTCATCAATCCCCAGTCCGTCCATCTGAAGAACGCGAGTAATTCGAGACGTCGTGACTGAAACCCAGGGGGCATGCACCCTGGTCTGCTTCGGCAGGAAAGCTCTAGGTATAGAGTAGGTTTCCGTGAAGGATATATGACTGGTCTAACCCCCCGTCCATACAAGAATATGGGGTTAGACTGGAATATGATACCTCCGTTAGAAGGTAGGCCTTTCCCGATGGAACAAATGTTTTGTCTGCAAATTGAAGGGGAACCTGGAAAACATAGGCCTTTCTCGATAGAACAAATGTTTTGTCTGCAAATTGAAGTGTAACCTCAAAACTGTACTTCGCTATACCTGGGGGCATGCAAAACTTTTATGCACAAGTGAAAATCAACCAGCGTAACGCTAAATTTATAGTCCCGCTAACTTCAACTGCTTAAGTTGGGTGAGTGGTCGAATCGACCGTTCACCTTCGTAGGGGCCAGATGCCACTGGCGAAGTAAAGGAAAAAATTTCCTACCTAACCTTAGTAGTTAGCTAACCTCTAGGACAATAGTTGTTCATTCCTAGCTTGCATGCGAGAGGCAGCGGAGCAAAGTTTCAAATGGTGCAAGCTCCTTAAAAATTGAACCTATCGATGAGACACCCTTATTGTACGATTGGCACGAGTAGTTTTTAAGCGGAGTTCAAGCTCATTAAAAATCAAACCTAAGAAATGAGCAAATGATGCCCTAGAGTTTAAGCTCATTAAAAAATGAACCAACCTCCAGTAAATAACCATTGCGAATACATTATAATCAACTTTTGAACCCTGGTCGTGTTCTTACATCACCTCCACTATGTTTTAGCCGATCATATGCCTCCATTTGATTGTTTACCCCTTTTGAGGAACAACGACGAAGAGTGATTCTGTTAGCCATCCTTGTGACACTGCCGTGATTGGAAAATTCCAAACCTTACCTAGAATTAGCAGCTACCCAAAAATATCACTCGTTCCTCGAAAAGCGAGTCTCCTTTAAGCTCTTTCCATTTGACTCGTAAAATATGAAAAGATTGCCGAGCAGTTGGCCTCTCCAACTCATTAAAGCTACCGGGAGTGCTATCCCTCCTCTAGATTTTAATCTTTTTGGACTTGAGGGATTATTACACAAAAATATCGAGTGCTTGTCTTGTTCGGCTCGTTAAAATGATCTAAAATTCATCCCTTTTGTATTATTTTATACTTTTTTGGACTTAAGGGATTACATGACAAAAAAGGATTACTGGAGTTTTCTTTCTGTCCCTTTTCAGACTCTCTAAAATTGAAAAAGGATTTAGTTGTCTTTGTCGTTAAACTCGTTAAAACCAATAGCGACAAACTTGTCCATGCAGACAAGAACGAGTTTCACTGTCGCTAGGCTTGTTAAAACATAGTGACGGGTTTGCTAGAAGGGAAAATTATAGAACAAGCATATGTTATCCTCCTCAAGCTTGACAAAAATAAAGAGGTACTGGTCAAAAATGACTGGGGAAAATTGGGAAGAAAACTTGAAGAAACTTTATTGGTAGCAAGTCGCTCTTCAACATGACACTTTCACTCCATCACCATGATTGAGTCGGGTTGGGTTATTCCGTTCACCGGTTATATTACCATTGGTCCACTGTACCATCCATCTTTGGGGTTAATGCTACCAATCCATTTCAGTGTCGCCGATATGTTCAAGAGAAGTCGATCAGAGAATTCACCAACCCAGCTTGTGTCTCACCCACTTGAATACCTTCACGTTTCATTCTTTCATGATCGCCACCATGAACCCTGTATCATCAAATCATTTTCACCTCCACAAAAATCATTTGCTCTGTTCCAAGTCATAGATGTGGGATTCATTAAGGCCCTCCTACTATGGGTCACTTCTTATCGACATCAGCTCATTATCCAAGAAGTTGACCTAAGAAAAACCCTTTCAGTACTTTGAAGCTTGCATGCCTTAATGGCAAGTTTCTCACTTTCGGTGACAGGTTTACATCAATGGCCTTCGCCCGAGAGATTTTGCGTGGTGTTCGACGCCAAGTCCCATTTTCACACCACATGAATCATGCTGTAGTACCTTGAGGGTCATCATCATTATCGGTTATTCCTCTCGCACCTGTTAACGACTTACATCATTGGCTGGTAATCAGGCAATGTCTTTCCATGTTCGACTCCAAAACATTTTTGACATGGATCGACTTGTACTCCGGGCGAAGATTGGATGAGTTTGAAGACCCCAGATCTAGTTTCATCCATCTGGGCTATGAGATATTCATGAAAATAAAGACGTCAAATGTACATCATTGCTGCACAGATGATCATCCGACTCCAAGGATGATGACTCTACCAGAATCATCAGTCTGCCACACAGACGGTTGTCTGTCCTATGTACATGAAAATGAATTTATGAAGTTGAGCATGGGAATGCCCACCTCAGCTAGATCATGAAAAATGTTATGAAGATAATGTATTGTATTGTATCTTATTACAGGTCGCCTTCCGGTTCGAAAAACCTCGGATCCTCATGATAAAGCATTTCACCTGACATCAAAAGATTAACGACCTCACACTTTAGGGGGCAACTATTATATACATTTTTGGGCACTGCAACCCCAATCATATATGTCCATAAAACAAGGGACCTGAGTCCCTAAAAGTGTTGTTTCATGCCGTAAAGGAACAAAGTTAGCTGATTACATCATCTCCCAGAAGTTCTCCATACAAAACTGCTCAGAACTGGTCAAAGATGGACCATACAGGTTGCTCAGTGCTAAGGGTGTGATGCATCTCACCTGTCCAGTGAAAAAAGTGCGATGCATACTGGAAAGCCCTTTTGTAGGGTGCGATGGGCGAGAATGGACAAATAGCATAGATAGTTTGCGAGGTGGATGATCATGGAATCTTCCAGAAACTTCTCCTGTGACACTTGCCTCTCTGAATTCACCCAGGGATGAGTAAGAGATCATCAATCTCCAAGTGGAATCAAGAACTATCAGAGAGAAGACATTAATCCAAATCCCAGAAGCTGACTCACCCCCTTGCAATCATCTATATATGGATCCCTCATCCCAGAGATCCAGAGGCTGGAATTTTGTATCCTGTAAAGAAGTGCTGTTGGTTTCCTGGTGGAACATCATAGTGTTGGGTAATCTAAGCTTTTCATGAGGTGAAGAAGGGATTTCATGCTGGGAGGATGACGCTGGGTTAGATCAATGGGTTGTAATCCTCTCTTCTAATCTTTACATCAATAAAGCTATTCAAGTTTTCCTCCACATTCTTATATGTTTGATAATATATATGCGTTTGTGTGGTCAATATATATCTGGTCCTATATTGTTTATGATTGTAGATCTCTACACTGAAGGTATTATGTTTCTTTGACTTTAAAGGTACCCTTTGAAGTGGAGTGGTCAAGGGAAGAGTGGCAAACATGCGTTCGTGAGGAGAAGGAACAAGAAAGGAACTGAGCGAAAGATCAAGGTCGGTATTCTTTGCTCCTCTCCTATCTACTTCTCATAAAGGAAAATGAAAGTAACTTTAATCTGTTTGTTTCTAAGATAGCTACCCGTCTTAGTGGGACTAGCAGCTCTGCATAGACACTAGATTTCTCGATAACATGCGGGCTGAGGAAAATTTACACTTCTATCATGTGTACTTGGAGAGACGGAATTAGCCACTAGAACTGTAAGTAAAATCCACTTTTATGTGCATTTTTTAGTCATTTTTTAGTTGAAATAGAGTGATCAATGTTGTCGAGTATCTCATCTTGGACTAGTTCAAATGTCATTATGTTATGATGGTCATGCAATGTCAAATCTCTTGAAGAAAAACCATTACGTTGTGGTTTAACATAGTCTAACATTGTAACTTAACTTCTTTTGCTAGAGTATGGTTATGCTTATAGATCTGATTACATGGAATTATTTGAGAAAAAAAGGTGTTATGCCAGTGAATATAAAAACGAAACAAACATTAATTTCTGTAGATAAAACCCACATTGACAAATTTGAAAGCATGGAGTTATTCTATAACTGTAGTGTTTTATTATATTGCCTTCATACATTACTCTTTATAAAACCAAAATAGTCAACCTATAGAGGACACCTTTCTTGGCTCCACCCTTTCCACTAAGCATAATTGCAAGGAGTTTTTGGATTCATTCCCACCGAGACCTATGGTTTTACTACCCACTATTGTGGGTGAAATATTTAAGTACAAGATGGTGAGGGGAAATATTTGGTCTTGTAACTCTATCAATTTTTAATCTTGCACTTCAATTTAGTTATATTTTTTACACTTTATTGACTGGTAACAATTGTTTTTTACTCTTATAGCATCTTGTATGAGACTTATATTTCTCTTTGTGCTTGTAGCTAATCCTTTTATGCATATATAGAAAGGCATTGTGTTATTTCTCGATCAACGGATAGCCACATTCTTGGTGGTTGTTGTGGGTGGCTAACAAAAAATTATTATATGGTGGATAGAGGGTATAAGACTTGGTGAATGAACAAGGTATAATAGTGGCTATTGTGATGGTATAGTTTTTCAAGCCAACATGGGATGGGTGCATGACAATGAAAAGTGGCCAAACAAAAAAACAATTAAGAAATTCTTGAAAAAAAACCACAAAGAAAATGATCACTAGAATGTTCCCAAGATGGACGTTGATCTTGGATGTGGGAGGACATAATGAAAAAAATTGCCTTCCAAGAGGAGGTAAGGATTTATTTTTCCAAAATATACCATTTCTAGCTCTAGCTATGAATTTTTAATGTTGACGTGTCTTATTTCAAAAAATAATTTCATGAAATGTGTGATTCTTTCTTCCATGTTAGATGACCAACTAGTGATTTTTTGCTTTTGTTTTCTTTTCTACATTTGAGAGAGAACATAGGTTGTGTGCATAGGGCCAATGACTTGCCATTACTTGAAGCTTAGAGATGAATAATAAAGGCACATTATTTTGTCTTTTCTTTGTGTTGTGTGTTTGAAAGACAAAGTATACCCTACGTGGGGATTTTGTTCAGTGAGAAAATCCCAGGGCTCAAACATAAATATATTTTTATTTATTGATAGTGATAGTGTCCAGGTCTACCACCTATTAAGAGGTGGGTGTTGGAAATAATACCGAGAGGGGAGGGTGAATCAGTATTATCAGATTAATAAAACCTTTTCATTTCCATATTAAGATTCGTATGTGATGCAATAGATGTATGTCTAGTAAACATATGACTCAGTTAGTTGATATTTAATGAGTGCATCAGAATTATGAGCAGTAAACTGGAGCAATAAAATAGAACAGATCATCACATACAAGAAGCACACATGAACACCATGATGTAAGGTGGAAACCCAATGTGGGTGAAAACCACTTGCTGCAAGTCGTCTCAATCTTCTTTAATAAGAAATATCTTTTACAATAGTTTTGTACTGGTGCAGACTTATACCAATACACAGGCTTCTACCTGCAGAAGGATACAACCTTCTCTCATTCTCCAGACTATCCTGGAAGGGAGCTACAACCCCCATTGCTCTTGTACTAGCTGATCCATTTACTAGTACGCAGGCTGCTACCCGCTGAACTGCTCCAATGTTTTCAACTGCTACTGGAAGGAAGCTACCACCCCTTTAGCTCTTGTACTAGCTAAGATACTAGTATGTAGGTTCTAGCCTACTATCTTCTCTCCTCAGGGTACCACGTTTCATCAATTTTCAAACTGGATACACTGAAGCACAATACCATAATCTGAAAGGCCACGTTTCATCCAATTTTCATACTGGACACATCTATATCATTGAGGCACACAATCACCCAATACTGAAACAATACTTTCACCAAAACCAACCTGCAAATAATTCCTTATAACTTGCAACTGTTCCATACATTTGTCATACCCAAATCATACCATACATAAACATACATCAATAATTCAGATCTAGTCTATCAAACCAGCTAATGACAAACATTCTAATCCTTAAGATCTTCAATCCATCAAGTATTAAATAGATCTGCAATCAACCAACTTCCTTGTGCACAAACTGAACTAATAGAGTAAGCAAATCTGAACCTTGAACATAGCAGTAACAGCTAAAAAATATTTCAAGTAGAGTCTGCAATTTAGCCAATAGAATCCTGTGGATGTCCGCACTTTTGCTGTGTCGGACCTGCGCACTATCGCACCAGCTCCTACTGCTCACCTGCGCACCTCCGCATCTGCACCTTCTGGTAAGCTGTGCACTTCCGCACCTGCACCTTCTGGTAAGCTGTGCACTTCCACACCTGCACCTTCTGGTCAGTTGCGCTCTTCTGCACTTGTGCCTTCTGGTTAGCTGCGCACTTCTGCACTTGTGGCCACAACTCGTATGCGCACTTCCGCACCTGCGACACTTCTGGGCCTGCGAACCTCCACACCTGTTCCTTGTCTGCACTTGCGGTCCTGCGGGTATAGATAATTTTCAGACCTCGAGAATACCCCAAACTATCAAATCTACAGATATGATCATGCGTCGAGGAGATCTCAACCCATCAGTAGATCTGACTTGTAATCCTCATTTTTCTCCTTGATTTAGATCTAGCTATCACTCACCAACCGATCATCAGAATTTCAGATCTTCTTCTTCTTAAGATATTCAACACGTGATTTTCCCAGCCAAATGATCTCCTTTCCTTTTTATAGGCTAGGCCTTTACTCAAACCATGGTCCAAAACCATAGATATTCAATACTAGGAACCCAATACCTTGGATCAATACTTTAGATGCAAAACCATGAACCAAAACCATAGGATCAAACATGTCGGGCTAAATACCATGTACCACCATAGGATTTCCCTCATGCGTGCACTTTTCTAGGCATGAAAGTCCATGCATTTTAGGTTCGCACCTTTTGTGCGGGAGACCTGCGAACATATCCGCACTTTATGAATGGCGTGCCTGCGGGTCCGCACCTTTTGAATGGTGCACTTGCAAACCCCTTATTTTCTTCCATTCTAAGAGGCTGATCATCAATCTTTGCTACTGGCCTATTGCACTATGATCTATCACCTGTATGAGTTGCCATCAAGGACAACACTTGTCTCATAATGCCAGCAATCTCCCCCTTTGGACTTGATGGCAAAGCTGACTTGTTACGCTATGACCTGTCATCTTGATTCCTTTGAGCTATCCCGTATCCCATGTATTCGAAACATCTGATATCTCTTCTTAGTTATATATATATATATATATATATGTGAGTTGTTCTTCTATAATTGGGTTGCCATCAAGTACAACACATGCATCATAATGTCAACAATCTCCCCCTTTGGACTTGATGGCAACAACACCAACTCACTCTCCCCCTTTGAGATCAAGGGCAAAGGGCAAACCAAGATATGCTCTTTCCTTGATAATCATTCCGCTGACCATACTCCCCCTGAGTACCTGCTGAAATCTCTGAATGAGCTCCCCCTTTGTATATGCCAAGGTGTACCAATCTCTCCATGCTCCCTCTGAGTACATACTAAAGTCTTTGCTTTGTTGAAGTGTGTTGTTCATGCTCCCCCTGACTGTAAGCACGGTCTTTACATGGAAAGATAGAGACCAAACATCTAAATAAGACCATGATAGTCCTCAGCAACTATCATACATAGTCAACAACATGCAGAGAAGCAACCTGTTTATCAACTTGTGACAAGATATGTCAGCATCAACTTTATCCAGAGTCATCCACATTATATCATATGTGAGAAATACCACAGCCATCATATCAACATCAAGATCTGCATGATCCAAGTATCATCACTTGGGAATATCTGCATCAATCAACATATGTAAGTATCAATATATCATTATATCACCATGACTGCATCTTTGAGTAATCATCCATGTATTCACCACTATGTATCTTGAGCTCAAGATCATTTGTCAAGACTTATTGATATCATCAACAACAACAATCCTCATTCATATGAGCATCAAGATCTTTAGAAATCTTGCATCATGACTGTATTGTATGATCTTTATGCATATAACAACAACAGCATATGAGAGGCTCATCACCAAGTACATTGCACTTCTCCTTATCCTTATAATCTGATCTGAACATCAACTATGTAACCCCAAGTATCATATGACAACAATATATAAGCATCATCATCAAGGACTACTAATCGTAATGCCATCAATGCATTATTAAAAGCATATGCTCCTTTGAACCTACCATCTATTCACTGTCAAATCTGATCATGCATATATTAACAAGAAGTATCCAGGACATCATCATCATCAAGCTAGGATCAAAAACACTTTTAACCACATACAAGACATTTTCACACATCATCATCAGATAGTAATTAGAGCAAATGATGGACTGAATCATATCAGACCCTTTTTCTGAGCTTGTCCCCACTGCTTTCCCTCAGACTAACATATACGCGACTGAGCAGTGTCTAACTCGCGTATATACGTGACTTCCCTTTATGATACATGCGTATGAGATTTGGAACACTGATGTTCCACCCTTTTAGCTTCCTTTGAGTCTGTCATGTCTATATACTCTGTTATGCCACATCCTTCTAGCTGTACTTCTTTCTTTTTCCATATCTTCAATGTGATGATGTTTTCTTCTTTTGGTATGGTGCCTGTACTTTGTTCCTGCATTCCTTTGCTATATGTCCAAGATTGTTACATGCATAACATCTTACATGTTTCATATTCCTTTTGTAGCAATCAATAGCTCTGTGACCAAACATATTGCAAGCAAAGCAATATCCATTAAAGTACCTTGAATGTGATGATCTTTCTGCATGATGGTCTTGAACCCTTCTTCTTCTACATTTGGCTGCAACATGTCCAAGATTATGACATACATAACATTCAACATTATTCATAGGATGGAGTAAAAGTTTTTCTTTGAAGATTTCTTTCCTTGGTTGATGATGAGATTGACCTTTCATCTCCTTATTGAGCATTTCAGATTTTGCAGTAGAGTCCCTTGTCTTACTTTGTGAACTAGATTCACCTTCAATAGATTCATGAAAGCCAAGACCAGTTTTGATAGCAGGAGACCTTTGACTATTAAGAATATCATCCAAGACTTTAGTACTATTTTGAAAACGTAAGAGCTTATCCTTTTCTTCTAATTTACCTTTCAAGATATTTACCTCAACTTGAAGTTGTTCTTCTTTTTCCAGACATTACTTCTTCAAAATTTCTTTAGATTTTCTTCCTTCTTCCATTTGTTGCCTTAGTTTGAGAATCTCCTTTTCTTGTTCTTCATTCAAATCCTGCTGCATTTGACGAATTCTGAAGGCACATTCTAGCGAAGATTTTAAGCTGATAACTTCGTTTTCCTGTTTTTCAATAGCTGGGAGTAGATCTTTATTCTGCTTCTTTGATTCTTCAAGGTCTTCCTTTAGCGAGAGGATTGTAGCTTCAAGAATTTCATAGTAGCTGGATCTGTCTCTGAGTTTCTTGATTGTTGTGCTCCTTTCATTTACTTCATTTCTTAAAGAGTCACTTCATCCTGCAACTTTTGACATTGATCTTCCTTGTCCTTGAATAACTTCCTTACCTTGTTTCCTTCCTCTAGATGAGCCTTTAGTTTGGTATCTACTTCTTTGTAGGCACATTCCCTTTTGTTAAATAGATCTTTTTGATCTTTGATTTTGTCAGTCAAGCTTTTAAATTCTTCCTCTCTTTGATATCTTTCTTGCTCACCCATAAGAGAACATTCAGTTGTTTCATTATCAGTTACATCACCTTCAAATGGATAGATAGTTGGGACATCAGAGGATAACAAATTCATACCTAATAGTTCATCTTCATTCTGAAATGATTCTGAAGTGCTTCTTCCACATAATCCCCACTCGATTCTCCCACTGTCATAGCTCTCTTGAGATGTCTTCTTCTTCTTAGGTGCTTTCTCTTAAGCTTCTTTCCCATTGTTCTACGGATCTCCTTCAAGCGATCAAGCTTCTACCAAAGGACATGCTATGATACCAATTGTTGGAAATAATACTGAGATGGGGGGGGGGGTGAATCAGTATTATCAGATTAATAAAACTTTTTCATTTCCATATTAAGATTCATATGTGATGCAACAAATGTATATCCAGTAAACATATGATTCAGTTAGTTGATCTTTAATGAGTGCATCAGAATTATGAGCAGCAAACCGAAGTAGTAAAATAGAACAAATCATCACATACAAGAAGCACACATGAACACCATGATGTAAGGTGGAAACCCAATGTGGGTGAAAACCACCTGCTGCAAGTCGTCTCAATCTTCTTTAATAAGAAATATATTTCACAATAGTTCTGTACTGGTGTAGACTTATACCAATACACAGGCTTCTACCTGCATAAGGATACAACCTTCTCTCATTCTCTAGACTATCCTCGAAGGGAGCTACAACCCCCATTGCTCTTGTACTAGCCAATCCATTTACTAGTACGTAGGCTGCTACCTGCTGAAATGCTCCAAAGTTTTCAACTGCTACTGGAAGGGAGGTACCACCCCCTTAGCTCTTGTACTAGCTAAGATACTAGTACGTAGGTGCCGACCTACTATCTTCTCTCCTCAGGGTACCACGTTTCATCAATTTTCTGACTGGATACACTGAAGCACAACACCATAATCTGAAAGGCCACATTTCATCCAATTTTCATACTGGACCCATCTATGTCATTGAGGCACACAATCACCCAATAGTGAAACAATACTTTCACCAAAACCAACTTGTAAATAATTCCTTATAACTTGCAGCTGTTCCATACATTTGTCATACCCAAATCATACCATACATAAACATACGTCAATAATTCAGATCTAGTCTATCAAACCAGCTAATGACAAACATTCCAATCCTTAAGATCTCAATCCATCAAGTATTAAATAGATCTGCAATCAACCAACTTCCTTGTGCACAAACTGAACCAATAGAGTAAGAAAATTTGAACCTTGAACACAGCAGTAATAGCTAAAACATATTTCAAGTAGAGTCTGCAACTTAGCCAATAGAATCCTGCAGATGTCCACACTTCTCCTGTGTCGGACCCGCGCACTTTCGCACTAGTGCCTATAGCTCACCTGCGCACCTCTGCATCTGCACCTTCTAGTAAGCTGTGCACTTTCGCACCTGCACCTTTTGGTAAGCTGCACACTTCCACACTTGCACCTTCTGGTCAGTTGCGCACTTCCGCACCTATGCCTTCTGGTCAGCTGCGCACTTCCGCACCTGTGGCCATGGCTCGTGTGCGCACTTCCACACCTGTTATGCTTCTCAGCCTGCGAACCTCCGCACCTGTTCCTTGTCTGCACTTGCGGTCCTGTGGGTATAGACAATTTTCAGACCTCAGGAATACCCCAGACTATCAGATCTATAGATTTGATCATGCCCCGAGGAGATCTTAACCCATCAGTAGATCTGACTTGTAATCCTCATTTTTCTCCTTGATTTAGATCTAGCTATCTCTCACCAAACGATCATCAGAATTTCAGATCTTCTTCTTCTTAAGATATTGAACACATGATTTTCCTAGCCAAATGATCTCCTTTCCTTTTTATAGGCTAGGCCTTTACTCAAACCATGGTCTAAAACCATAGGTATTCAATACTAGGAACCTAATACCTTGGATCAATACTTTAGATGCAAAACCACAGACCAAAACCATAGGATCAAACATGTTGGGCTAAATACCATGTACCACCATAGGATTTCCCTCGTGCGTGCGCTTTTCTCTGCATGAAAGTCCGTGCATTTTAGGTTCGCACCTTTTGTGTGGGAGACCTATGAACATATCCGCACTTTGTGAATGGTGTGGCTGCATGTCTGCACCTTTTGAATGGTGCACGTGCGAACCCCTTATTTTCTTCCATTCTAAGAGGTTGATCATCAATCTTTGCTACTGGCCTGTTGCACTATAATCAGTCACCTATATGAGTTGCCATCAAGGACAACACTTGTCTCATAATGCCAACAGTGGGATGTTGTTTACATTTTACAACCACTAGGGTGGACTCAAAGGACAATCATTTCAATGGCCCTGTTACAAACGCATGCTAACTACATTTTATTTGAGGAATAAAATGCTTGTGAGAGCTATAATAATTCTCTAGTTTCATTGACCATGTAAGCCTACTATTGATAAATGTGTGTATATATACCTATTTACTAGGCATCCACTTCCTCATGAACAATGCATTGAGAGGGTTATCACCAATTTTCTCTTTTTGCTGCTACTGAACGAATTAATGTTCACTTTGACTAATTGGGCTATTGGAATGTAGGCCTAGTAGGGTACATTGTATTTTCTATGTTTAGGAACTTTTTTGGAAGGATTCCCAACAATCCATTGAGGATAATGAGCTTGAGAGTGTTTTTCCATGTTTTGATATGCCTTGAATTACAACACTTTCGTATCATGCAGACTTTACAAGGCATCCTCATGTAAGACATTTGAAGACCTTACATACATTCTAAGAGGGATCTTTGCAACAAAAATATATCCATTACATATTGTAGCTCATAAAAGTTACAAGATTTTCTCTTCACATGGTGTTTATAATGATTCATTGTCTGGTTTCATTTCTTCAATGGGGCTTTTGTTGAATGTAAGAAATATCACTCTTCTTTCTATTTGCAAAGGATGAAAATATATCATGGGGCTCGGTAACAAACTATCATGTATAAGTGATATCCTTTAGAATTGAACCCTCATATCAAGTAAGATTACAATATAAACCATATTCTTACCTCTAATTTGTTCAATAATTTTTGGCAAGTTTTCATAGTGATTGTTCTCCACATTTTGTAGTGAAAATGTTGCCACGACATTTGAAGATCTGCTCGAAAAAAATGTTTATATAAATTGATAAGTTATAATTTTTTGATTATATAGCTATACGTTATATGATGATTAGCTAATTTCATTACATCAAGAAAAAACTGTAAAAAACTAGATGTAGGAGTTAGATCACATGCACTTTCTCTTACTCTACTTGCTTATGAAAGTAGGGGGAAGCCTATCTTGAATTTTGATGTAATCCTTGCTTTGCAAGATCATTTAGGAGGGATTATAATAACATCCATTCAATAATATAAATGTCGGGAAGAGGGGAAAAAGAAAATATACTATTATGCTTTGGCCCTTCATTCATTCTGGATCTATTGCAAGATTTGGTTATTTGGTTTTAATTATGGTTTGTTTTTTCTTCTTGGGTTCTTGGATGTGTGTTAAGTGTAAGGAGAGTTTGATCTTACGCGTCTTCTAAGTAATTTTCATAATAGTTAAATTCTTTGTGTTAATGTCTATTAGACTTCTTCCTCTGTTCTTTTGGATGTGAAGATCTATTTCCTTATTTCCAATAGATGCACTATTTCTTCAGTCATCTTCACATTTGCATACATTCTAAATTTGAGCCAATACAATCATAGATTTTGGATTTATCTATCATTTTAATTGGGCATCTATTCACCTATGTTTCTTTATTTGCTAAGCATATAGCATGGTTTACAATTCTATATCAAAAATGGAATTTCCAGATTATAGTTTAGAAAATGTAGGAAATCCAGTGTGATAATGCACTATAGTTACATGGTGTGCATGAGTAAGATATACCGAAACCACTGGGTACCTATGCTTCCCCTCATTCTTGCATATGAAATTCTATTTCTACTTGTATTTCACCTTAATCTTGAACATAGGATCATTTTACCCTATACAATCATGCAGAGATCTAGTTGACTTCATTGAGGTTGTTCCATGAAGTAGCAGTGAATAATTGATTCCTCCCTCTAGTATTGAGAGTATTAAAACTTCATTGAGGATGTTCCATGAAGTAGCAATTAATAATTGATTCCTCCCTCTAGTATTCAAAGTATTAAAAAAATCTCTTTTTTGATACTTAAATTGGATATCCTAATGGTCTAAATAATAGTAAAGCATTTTCCAAAAGAAATTACCTGACTTCCTCGTTAATTTTCAAATGTGTGAAGGTTTCATTTAACTATATAAAAATTCCCCTAGATCCTTAAGGTTTTCTTATATATAGGCTCGTATATTTACCCTACATAAGTCTATCTCACTACGTACATACACTTTATGCCTATACGAATTGATGTGAACTCTGAACCATGGAGTGTGTTTTATGAGATTTTCGATGGAGAGAGTACATGATGGGTGTTTTATATCATCCTATCCTTCTCTCTATTATTGGCCCATAACTCATAAAAATTTGCACTATATGGTCATGCGTTGATCCACAACTTGTGCGTTAAGATCCACAGGTTCCACTTTTGTGTTTTCTTATGCTGATGTGAAAGATATGCCGAAGGAAGGTACAAGGTGAAAAATTCTACAACAAAATGTATCCATGTGGACAAAGTACACACCATTCTAAGTCACCATATTAGGCTGATTTGGAAGACATCTTGGATATTATTTTAGCTCATCAATCATTCTACAAATGAACCCCCCACGCTTATGATGCTCCTTAGCAAGTTTTCTAGAGTAAGCTAAAACACAATTTCTTAAGTGGTTTGTCTTGGTGATTTGCACGACCAATAATGGGAGAACTAAATATAAAATCAACTATATATTGTTTTGGAGGGAATCATGACAAAAAGATGGTATATATGTGATGTAAGTATGCATAAATCTTCCCATAACAAGATGTTTAAGACAAGAGAACTGGTGCACTGTACTTCTTACACCATTCCAGTGCTTTTTACACCATGAAGCCCAACAAATGGGATGTACCTTGCACGTATTAAAAGTGAAATGGTGTAAATACCTCAAAAACCTAAGCTACAAACATCAAATTATCTAAAGTAGTACATATGTTGATATTTTGAAAGCTTAGGATATGATTGTACGTTATGTTGTCTCTTGACATAAATTGTATTATTGAAAAAAATACAAGGATTGGAAACAATTTTGATGTCAAACACTAATGTAAGCTTAATATATCCATGTGCTTAGAGCTGAGAAATGTAAGATCTTATTAGTCCTTTGATAAATGTAATATAATATAAGATATTATTATTATAAATGTAAGATAATATTAGTATATTTGATCAATGTTGATTACCCTTATCACTCTATGCACACATAGCCTAAAAATTTCTTTGTGATTTGATGAAATTTGTTTAAAAGTACAATTGCTTTAGGAGTCTAATTTTGCTGGAAATAGATGTTGCGAGCTATATGAGATGGTGAATATGATATGATAGGCCTTAACTTTGAAGAAACTTTAAAATTTCTTTGAGGTGCTTCATTGTTGGAGCCATTAATGGAGCCTTCCTATCTTGAGATTGTAAAGCATGGAGAAATACCTCATTCTAAAAAATTATACACAAACATTGCCAGACTCCTCGATTACGTCCCACAACTAAATATAATTTGTGATGAAAGTTTTGATTATTACTATTTTATCATTGGCTAATTTGGATGTGAACTTTCATAACATGTAATTTAGAGCAGTGCTGAAATATCATAATGATTATTTCGATTTTGATATGGTGGCTTCTCTCTTTTCTTACAGGTATTATGCCTCAACATGTGAGAGAAAAAAAATGGTAGTTGTTTATTTTGCATGTAAATGTATGGGAGTATCACACATGAGGGTTGTTCATTCAAAAAAATGATGTTTAACTAGGGATTGGCATGAGCTACATGAAACTTTTTATAATGCTCCACTTAATAATTTGGTTAATCCTGTATTTTTCTATGTTGGCATTATAATACATGTGTTGTCCTTGATGGCATCTCACTTATAACATAATTCACAAGTAAGATCAAAATTGATAGAATGAATACAACAGAATACCAGAATGAATACAGATGTGACAGAATGCATGACAATTCAGTGGAATCAGTTAAGAAGAATGATAAAGTTGGAAGTTCAAGAACTATACGCAAGTTTTGTTAAGCCAAGTTGCATATGCACACGAGTTCAGTGAATAAAAGTTGCGTATGGTTTTTGTACCATGGTATTCTAAATACCATGGGTCCTTACCATGGTATTGGCATGCGAAAATGAATATTGATCTTGTCAAAGACTACCACCAGCGCTAATGTTGTTTTGACCTGTCGTATTGGATGAAGGCTAAACTATAAGAGGAGGTGAAGATAAAAGTGTGTGGGTGTGCAAGAGATGCAAATCTTATGAAGATTTAGATCAAAAGAAAATATGCATGTTATGGGTTTTTTATGCATTGCTTGATCTAAACTAAGTATGCACCTGAGAGTTTGATGATGGATGAGATCCAATATATTTGAAATAATTATGCACTAATGAATAAAATGATGGATCAAGATCATGAGACCTGAAATGACTTCTCATTGTGTGATCTTCTCATCGATTGAATAGATCAAAGCACTGACACATGTTTTTATCTCTGAATATTATGATCTCGTTCTTTCTAAAGTTATGAATAGCTATGCAATTTTAGGTCAAAATTTGCAAATCTATACACTAGATGGTCTTGGGAAAAGCGTGTATACACATGGGTTGGCCTTCACAAAGTAGCATATACAAAGTAAGGATTGTTGTTCATAAATGACTGATCAATCTGATTAGTGTTGCTACTTCTTTGTTGTCTATCAATGATATCCTCATAATTGATTTGGGTTAAATGATAATTTATAAAGTAGATCTAATTGATTGATGAAGTTGAATGTGGTTATGAATAGTGTTAATATTACTTGCTGATTTTGATTGAAGATCAGAGATAGTTCTATGATTGGTTCAGAATGTTGCAGTAGATTCGAATATGGTTCAGGGTTCTTTTGAGAAATGCAGTAGTCAAGTTTTCATTTTTCAGTATTTTAGGATCTATACGTGGGTTTCTCTACTGAAAAGTGTGTATGAACATGGGTTGCCTTAAGTGAAGTAGCATATGCATTTTGGTATTTAAATGATTAGGAATGCAAATGATTCTGTGTGTTGATGCAACATTCTAGGTTCAATTCTGTGTATAGCTTATAGTGATCTAATTGTTCCAGTTGATTGATTGAGCTTTTGATTAAGTGTCACTTGATTGGGTTTTGAATAAATGGTTGATTCAGTTGTATCAAAAATTGATGATTGGATGGTTTAGTTGTGTCATAGGTTTCAGTAATTCATGATTCATTTGTTTCAGAAGTTTCAATGTTTGGTTGATTCAGAAATTGATGATTGGGTTTCAATTATGTCAGAGATTGATGATTGGGTTTTAATGATTGATTGATTCAGTTGTGCCAGAGATCAATGACGGTGTTACAGTGATGAGTTACCATTTGATTATTGATATTGAACTTAAATTTTGATAATGGGTCTTGTCTGAAAATTTGATGAAACATGGCCTACAAGTTATGATGTGTTGAAGAAGGTGGATCTAGTGTGAAAATTCATGAAACGGGGTCCATGGATGTTACTGAGGGTTGAAGCCTTTAGTGAGGAAGTCAAACCTTCCTGCCAGTAGTAGCTGGTGATCAGATCAAGGAGTTAGAGCTCCCTTCCAGTAGCAGCTGGATAATGAGTGACAGTTGTAGCCTTCTGCAAGTTGGTTCATGTGTATTGGTATAAGTTTACATCAGTATAAGAACCAGGGGGTTGGAGCTCCCTTCTAGTAGGAACTGGAGAATGATCGAAGGTTGTAGCCTTCTATAGGTGGGTGCCTATATACTAGTATGAATCTGCACCAATATAAGATTCTAAACAACTATCTTATATTAAAAAGAAGACAAGGATGACAACAGTAGGTGGTTTTCTCCCACATTGGGTTTCCACCTTAAATACTGGTGTTCATGTGTGTTTCTTATGTGTGATGGTTTATTTTATTATTACATCACATGGTTACCTTTTATCTAATGTTTAATAAAGTACTAATGAACTGGTTGAAGACCATCATATGATGAATTAACTAAATCATAAGTTCATTGGATATATGTTATTTGTCTTAAGAACAGTCGTGTACGCACGCAAGTTCGTTTTAGTAAAGTCACGTATAGAAATCTAAATATGAAATGTGAAAATTTATTGATTTGAAAATATAGATCCACCCCCCCCCCCCCCCCTTAATATTTTTCCCAACAATTTGTATTAGATCAGGTCCTTATTAGAAGCTTGATCACTTGACGGAGATCCGTCGAGACAATGGGAAAGAAGCAAAGGAAGAAAGAAACTCAAAAGAAGAAGACAACTCAAAGAAATAATGACAGTGCTAGAGATGATTAGCTATTGTATGGAAAAAAATATTCAGATTCAGAATCACCTTAGAATGAAGATGAACAAGAAAAAGAATTATTAGGTAGTATTTTTTGTCCTTTGCTGATACCTTTCTCTGTTCATGCAATATTGAAGGTAATGAATGTGACAGTGAAACAGCTGAATTTTATCTTATGGCTGAAAGTGAAATAAATATTATAGAGGTAGAAGTTAAAAGGATCACAGATAAAATTAGAGATCAACAAGATCTATTTGATAAAAGAGAATGTTCCTACAAATAAGAGGTTACCGGGTTAAAAGCATAGTTGGAGGAAGGAAACAAACTATGCAAGAAAATAACTACTTCAAGCATTTGAAGAATAAGAAAATAAGATTCTCAAGTTAAAAAAACAAGTGGAATAAGTAAGAAAAGATGAAGAAATCATCAAGAAGTAGTATCTAGAAAAGGAAAAGCAATATCAGGATGGGGTAAAAGAAAAGGATAAACTTGTGCGATTTTAAGATATTACTAAGATTTTTGGAAATATTCTTAGTAGTCAAAGATTTCTTGCCATCAAATCTCATGTTGGTTTTCATGAAACTGTTAAAGATGAATCTAGCTCACAAGTAGAGGCAAGGAATTCTAGTGCAACATCTAAAATGGACAACAAGGAGATAGGAAGTCAACCCCATCAACATCTAAGGAAACAAAGTCTTCAAAGAAAATCATTTACTCCTAACTATAGAAGTGTTACTCAATTCTTTCCTCTGATCAATAATGTTGAATTTTCTATATGTCATAAGTTTTTACATGTTGCAGCCAGGCGCATAAGTAGAATGTTTAAAGCTAATAACCATCTCACAAAAAGATAATCAGCTTCTAGGTACTTTAAGGGATATTGTTTTTCTTGCAATATGTTTGGTCACAAATCCATTGATTGTTATAGAAGGAATATGAAACGTATAAGATGGTATGCTTGTAACAAGTTTGGGCATGTAGCAAAAGAATGCAGGAAGAAGTCTATGGATTGCTTTAGACAATATGGTAAGCAACCAAATAAGGACATTGATATCATAAAATCTGAAAAAGATGAATCCACCAAAAAGGAAGAAAAGGAAGATTAGATAAGGTGTGGTATTTATATATTATTATTCAAGGGCGAAGGTGAATGTTCTCATCGCATGACTGGAAACTAGAGTAAAATGGAGTCTCTGATGAAGAACCATCATGGTAATGATATTCTTGGAACTAATGTTTCAGCAAAAGTTCTAGGATCAAGTACAGTCAGAACAGACTCAGGGGAAACTGAAAGTATGAAACTTTAGTATTCCACTTTTCATATGCAGAACTTATGAAGACAAGTCATGTATATACACGATTTCGAAACTGTACAGGCGCATATATGTTGGTTTGATGAAGAAGCAGTGGGACAGACTCATAAAAAGGGTCTGATATGGTTCACATAATTATCAATTGTCTTTTCTGTTTTAATGGTTAATGATTATAGTCTCTGGATGTTATTTAGGAGTGATTTTGACCCTCATAAGTTGTTGATGACTTGATGTATATCTGGTTGATGATAATGCCTTGATGATTCTTAGTAATAGATGAAATAATCGGATCTGACAGTGAACAATTAGCACAACTTTAGGGGAAGCATATGCTATGCTTCTAATAATGCATTGTTGTAATTATGTTTGCTTTAGAAGTCCTTGGTATATAATGATGCTTATCAATGGTGATGTTGCTTATGTTTCTTACATGGTGATCTTCATAAGTTCAAGGAGAAGAACAAATCTTGAGTACACATCTTCATTATTTAATGATGTTAAGTGTCACTCATTTCTTTTATGTAGCTGCCATCATGCATAAATTTCATATGGTGTAGTTATGAAGGAGGATTCCTATCATTCTTGGCTCTCACAAGGTATATTGGTTGAGGATTGTTGATCTTGATGGTATCAAGAAATTTTGACAAATGAATGTGAGCTCATGGTTTTCTTTTCACATTGATGAGAAGCTAGATACATATTTCTATCTCTATGCTGGATAGATGGATGATTACTTAAATTGGTCATTGGTAATAATGTTGGTTGGCCAAGAGAATGGTGTTATTGTAGGTTTCATGAAGACATAGCTATTTGGATACATGGATTACTTAGTCACAGGTTGATGATATTAAGGCTACATTGACTTATCTTGCAAACTGATACAGGTTGTTGTTCTTGATGCTGCTGACAGATGCTTATGGTGCAGATCGTATATGGTATATGATAGTTGTTGATAACTATCATGATGTTTTTTAGGTCTTTGGTCTTTGTTATAATGTCATATCATTTGATGTAAAGCTCATGTAAAGACCTATGATGTAATAATTGTCATATTCAATCATGTATGGAATTTTGAGATCATGTCAAATATGTATCCCCACTTGGTTGGAGATTGATGTAAGTATGGGTCCCTGGTGATAGGAAGGTCATACTCAATTGATTCATAGATTCATGTACTCAATTTTGTGGCATGTGCTCAAGGGGAGTTTGATCAGATATTTAACATGTGCTTAAGGGGAGCATGATCAATATTTCAGCATATTCAGTAGTTCAGATATGGAAGTTTTTATTCAACATTGGTCAGCCCTTTTCCCTTGATGTTAAAGGGGGAGAGTAGCTTGGTGTTTGGAGAGTGTTTTTGGAGAGTAGCTTGATGTTTGAATTGATGTTATGTATAGGTTGTGGTGAGCAAACAACAAATGGTTGCCATCAATTCCAAATGGGGAGATTGTTGGCATTATGATACATGTAGAGTCTTAAAATTGTCCTACCATGACATCCTCTTGCCTAATAATCCTCTCTTTGTCATATATATTTACCACTTAATAAAGCCATATCTACCAGGATTTGATGAAGGTATGCATTAGTATGTTTTATTTTTCATATTCAGTTGTGTACCCTATTGTTTTAATTAAAGTTGTAATTAGCTACCGAATCAGTCTGTTTCCACAACTAGTCCAAGATTCTGTAGTTGTCTTCATTGTTGGCGAGGTTCTAGAGTTCTAGGTTAGCAACGAAAGGTACAGATGGATAGAGGATGACTCCCTCATGGATACCTTCCTATCCACTTGCAATTGTTTTCTAAATGAGGCAGATGAGATCACGGTCAAACTTCTAGTCAACCGTCGGATTAACATAGAACAGAACCCAAGATTAGTTGAAACCTTATAATTTTTCTTTCAAAATAGGAAAACGACGATTTTGTGATATAATTTTAGATAGGATTAAGAGATATTAGGCTTAGGATCTTCATACATTTATGCAAAGAGACCTGTTATAAAGATAATGGCCGCACCGTTATTTGGGTGTGCGCCAAATGATATGTTTTCTGAACAATTTGTGAATTTCCTGCTAATGAATTTGGTTTTTGTGTGCAAGCGTTGTACTGATTTGAAGCTATGAACTGCTATGTAGAGGGACCCTACAAAAAGTGGCAGGTTTTAATCAAATACAATCTAATTTCCTTTAGTTATTCAATCGCTTTGTTTTGTGTGATAATGTTGTATAATGATCTCAAATTGTTATATTGCATAAGAGCTTTAATTTTATTTATACCTATATTAGACTATTATTTACTTTGATTTATACCTGGTACTACACAATTATTTCCTTTTCTTATTATCCAACATAATTAAATTGTCTTGAATTCATAGATGTTGCTTGGATTACTTTGTTTGAGAAGAAATTGAACAAGCGAGAAGACCTCTCCTGAAACAATTGAGTTCAACAATATTCCTTCATAGCTGCTAGAGAAAGGTTTCATTTTACACTTAGAAAATTAGGAGCTATAGCAAAGAGATTTAAGATCAAATCCCAACAATCTAACATAAGTAAAATCACCCTCACATCATCCACAAACTGATTGGATAGAGATTAATTCCTAGGAAACTTGATCAACATCCCTAATAATTACAACACTAATACAACTGACAAACATCGCCCCATCGTAAGTTTAGACCTTAACAAATACATAATGACCTAGTACACAACTTCTAAGGACATATTGTGCTCCTATACTTCATCAGTCTATGCACCCTGGTTGACAATTTATGATTTCCAATTCAAGGACATTGAATTGACCAAACATTTTGGCGTCGTTGTTGGGGAAGTATAATTAGAAGTAAACAAAGAAAGAATACAAAAAAAACCATCATTAATTTAAAATATGACATGCATAGGGATAGAGACTCTAGGGGTAGATTTGTAGGATGAGGAAGAAGTTTAATTCCCACAAACCACTCACTCCACCATGATTTCGATATTCCACACCACCTACTCAAACTCAAATTTCATTTAGAGGTCAACAAACACTTCTTGAAGTCTCAAGATCAGAAATGTAATCCAAAACTTCACCTACTTCTTCTAATAAAGCTGTAATTGAAGAAAATCCTACATCCCCAACCACAAGAGTAATCTTTATATCCCCCACTGCTGAAAAAATCATGGGAGACGAATTAGGAATTCCTAGTGAAGACGAGGAATTGGAAACTTATTCTGAACAACCATTGATAGAGGAACCAGAAATATTAGAGGAACACTATCTTAGCTCCGAAGAATCTATCGTGGCTGAAGAAGAAGGATAAGTACACAATGTCCATGGTGAAGAGGATAGGATTGGAGGTAGAGGAAGAGGAAGAGGTAGAGGTAGAGGAGGGGATAGAGGCAGAGGAAATCAAGATCCTTCGGGATTCCCTATTCTTGATGAATATACAATCCTCACAATGAAAAATATATCACCCTCGATTCTTCCAAATTTCCATGGGAAAAGAAACGAAGATCCAGAGACATTTCTCTTCGAATTTGAAGTATTATGTGGATTATATGACTATCTGCATGATGCTCAAAATTGAAATTGTTCCCTGCAACATTAAAAGACTCAACATTAAAATGGTGTTATAGACATATTTGGGCACTGCAACCCCAATCATATATGTCAATAAACTAAAGGCTCTTTAACTCCTAAAAGTGTTGTTTCATACCCTAAAGGATCATGGTCAACTGATTACATCATTCCCCAAAAAGTTCCACCTAAAAAACGACTCAAAACTGGCAAAAACTGGACCATACTAACTACTCCACTGTTAGGGTGAGATGCATACTGACTCCTACACTAGCCAGGTGTGATGCATACTGAAGAGGCCTTCTATGGGGTGTGATGAGCGAGAATGGACAAATGTCCGAGACAATTTGCTAAGTGGATGCTCATGGAATCTTCTAGAAACTTCTCATATGACACTTGCATCTCTGAATTCGCCCAGGGATGAGTAAGAGATCCAAGAAATCTCCAAGTGGAACGAAGAACAACAAGTGGAATGACACTAATCAAAAAAACAGAGATCACTCACACCCTTGCAGACATCTATAAATGGATCCCTTATCTAGAGGCTGGAATTTTGTAATTTGCAAGGAAGTTTTGATAGTTTGTATCTAAGAAAGAGCATTGTATTGTTGGGTGATCTTGCTTTTCATGAGGTGAAGATGGCTTTGATGCTGGGAGGATGATGCTGGATCAGACAACTGGGTTGTAATTCTCCCTTCATATTTAATAAATTTCTTTGTGTTTTCCTCCATACAATCGTGTATTTGTGAATGTGGTTATTTTTGAATGTCGTTGTATGTTCATTGTATTTCTAATTCTGCAATTCTTATCATATAATAGATCAAGGTGCTTTGATGGTGTTTTGTCACTTTGTTTCTATAGGTGTTCTCTAAGCAGGATAAGTAGGAGAGGATTTGCAAGCTCTGTCAAGGGGGAGAGAGATCAAGCAAGGAGTTAAGTGGAAGATCCAGGTTGGTTCCTTTACCTCTCTCTTATCTATCATACATAGAGGAAATCACAAATTGCTTTGATTATTTGTTTCTAGGATAACTGCCAATCTTAGAGGGCTCATAGATCAAAAGGACACTAGTTTTCCCGGAAACAAAATGGCAACTCCGGTGGGTATCGAATAGATGTTTTTCTTCTTGTTGTTGTTTTTTTTATAAACTATAGAAGGAGCCTAAAGTTAGCCAGATAGCCTTCGAACTGCTCTTACTCTCCAACTACATAGTAGATGAATGCTACTTCAGTCAATCTCCAATTTAGTTTATGAATTGAACATTTGACTTACAAGCATTATAGATGCCCTTTTGGTAGCTCAATAACCTGTCAAGATCATACCTCTGTAATTTTCTCTTTACTGTCCATCATAGCTCAACTTACATCACTGAAATCAGCTGCAAATTTGAGCCACAACCCATCTCAGTTGCGCTCTCTGGCCCATCGCACTATCTGTCACTGTCAACCAGTATGCATCACACTTCCTAAATGTAGTAGGTGTGATTCAATACTTGTTTCTGTGAAGCCCAGGTGCAATGACTGACAGAGCCTATTTCCCTTTTTGAAATTTGGGGTTTTTGTCCTTGTTTTCAATTATGTTTAGTTGATTTGTTGCTTATGAACAGTGCCTCATTACTGAAGCCTGCTTGCATTACATATTCCAGCCTCCATTGATTAGGATTAGTAAATGTTTTTATGTATTTGTCCATCATTTACAATCCTTTGTTGAAACGTTTCTTAAATCGATCTGTCATTTTGGTAGAAAGAGTGTCGTAACTGTCGTTTTGTGTCAACAACAGAAGTGTCGTTGAGTCTTCCTTCTCTAGATAGTCGATTGAACTTTTTGTCATGTATTTGATTTGATTTGTTGATATTTGAAGTGTCGAAAGCATTTTCTATTTGAAATTGAAAAGTGTCCTTTAGTATTCCTTTCTTTTTTGAAAAAAGAAATTGTCAAAATGTCGCTTTGAGTAAAATATTTCAGATCTTTGCTCTACTTAGTTTTCCTTTTTGGCATTTTCACATTAAGGGGAATGAAAAACAAATACATGCATTTGCATTTGAATTTATAATGTGTGCAAAAAATGAAATAGGAAAAGTGCATTTTGTGTGTGCTCTTTGCTCTTTGTTTGAAAGAATCGTAATCTTATTTCCTTAGTAGCTAGGATTTTCATGCTCAAAATTAACAACAATTGTTTATCATTGTAGACTGTATATTTAGGAATTTTAAATCCACATCACCCGATGAACCATTGAAAGGAAAACTTTTAAACAAGATCAACTCTAAAACAAATTTCAATGAGCTTAAAAGTGCTTTGGAACCTAGCGCAACACATCTAGAGATCTAGGCTAGAGATGTGTTCCCACGTCGTAAAAACTAGTAACTATCGTTTTCATCGAAGGTTGGCTCATTCCTGCTCTTTGATACGAAAAGTGCTAGCATGAACTTGTGTTCCCCGTACTGTCGAGTATATATTGGGAGACCATAATGGGCTTGTACCCTTTATCCATAAGAAGTCGTGTCTGCCACCCTATTGATCGCAATGCAGTAAACACAACATTCCGGAAGATTGACTAATGTACATAAGTCCTTGGTAATTTCTCTTTAATTTATCACCAAGGTGCATATTGTAGTTTTTTGATTGGTTTGGTAATCCCTCTATCTAGATTTCCAAAGTAGTCACTTTCATTCCTTTTCGACTCCTTAAAAGAAAAGGTCCATCTGAGCACTTGTCACTTTAGGCTCATTAAAAATCGAAGGAGACTAGAGTCATCTTTAGCTTTTTCTCGACTCTTAAAAATTGAAAAAGAAAAGTTGTTTCAAAGCGTAATTAAAATTTATTTAATTCGGAATAACATCCCTATTCCTTCGATGATCTTAGTTTGAGATAATGGAGTCCACCAATCAAGGAATTCCTTTACAAGGGAATCCTAGTCCATTTTCTTCTTGGGGAAATATTGGTGCTTCATATATGGCCACATTGTCCCTTCCAGGAATAATAATTGGCCTACCATTATGGCTATTCTCAACTTCCGTCATTCAAAATACCATGATTCCTCAGCAATCAAATCAGTAACTAGTTGATACTGAAGTTGACCCTTCACCTTCTACTTCGTTTTTTTCTCCCTCCCCTTGAAAATCTGACTGACTTAACTCAACTGTCAATCGAAGCACCTATCACTGAAAGTGAATCTTCTGAGTCCATACCGGACCAAAGTCAATAGGTCGAGATGGTAATCAACCCAGTTTTTCCTTCAGAGGATCCACCTTCAGATGAACTTGGGGGCAATCCACCCATTCCTTCACAACAGGAAGAGAATCCCCCAATTCCCACAACTCAAGGGGTTAATTCAATCGTTTATTTGGTACCCCCTCCAAGTAGTCTAATCACTTCCTTTGATTGGAATGGACTAGCAAGATCTCGCCTTCCATCTTATGTGCCTTTCTAGATCATAGTACAAGATTACAAAATGATCGTGTCTGGCACTATCATAGATGAAGGGGCATCAGTGAGTATCCTTTCCTCAACTACTTGGAAAGCACTTGGTTCACCATCGCTTATGCCTGTTACTTAGAATTTGTCAGGATTTAATAAAGGAAGCAGCCGATCATTAGGGATCCCTCCTATTATAGACATTTTTGGGCACTTCAACCCCAATCATAAATGTCCATAAACTGAGGGCTACTAAGTCCCTAAAAGTGTTGCTTCACTACCTAAAGGAACAAGGTCAGCTGATTACATCATCTCCCAGAAGTTCTCCAATAAAAACTACTCAGAAATGGTCAAAACTGGACCATATTGAAAACCCAGTGCAGAGGTTGCGATGCATATCACCTTCCCAGTGTACAAGGTGCGATGCATACTGAATGGCTCCTCTGTAGGGTTCGATGGTCAGGAATGGACAAATGGCAGGGACAAATTACGAGGTGTAAGATCATGGAATATTCCAGAAGCTTCCCCTCTAACACTTGCCTCTCTGTTTTCGACTAGGGATGAGTAAGAGATCATCATTCTCCAAGTGGAATCAGGAACTATCAGAGAGAGGACACTAATCAAGACCCCAGAAGATGACTCACCCCCCCTACAATCATCTATTTATGGATCCCTCATCACAGAGATCCGGAGGCTGGAATCTTGTATCTTGTAGTGAAGCGTTGTTGGTTTTCTGGTGTAACTTCATAGTTTTGGGTGATCTAAGCTTTAGTTGAGGTGAAGAAGAGCTTTCTTGTTGGAGGATGATGCTGGGTCCGAACATATGGTTGTAATCCTCTTGCTACTCTTGATCTTAATAAAGCTATTCAAGTTTTCCTCCATATTCTTGTATGTTTGCTTATATATGCATTTGTATGGTTAACACATATATGGTCCTGTGTTATTTATGAATATATATCTTTGTTCTTCGATAGTAGTATGTTGATGTGATTGCACAGGTGCTCTTTGAAGCTGGACAGACGAAGAAGAAGCGACAAAGTTCTGTCAGGAAGGAGAGGAATCAAACAGCGAAATCAAGCGCAAGACTAAGGTTGGTCTCCTTTGTTCCACTCTTATCTATTTTCATAAAGGAAAATGAAAGTAGACTTTACTTGTTTGTTTCTAAGATAGCTACCAATCTTAGGGGGAATAGCAGCTCCGTGTGGACACTATTCCCGATAACAAAATGGCGACCATACTGGGGAGCGACTAGATTGTTTGTTACACATATTTCATTAAATCTGGAAATTTTTTATTACAATGACATCAATAGAATTGAGTTTTTTGGTTATTTTGAAATTCTAGATTCATCATTTAATTCCAAATTTAATGAAATATGTGTTATTAGCCTATCTTTGTTTCTTTTATAAACTTACAGATAGAGCTTGAAGCCAAGCCAGATAGCCTTCGAACTGTATTTGTTATACAAATGTAAAGTAGATCAATGCTGCTTCAGTCTATCTCTGGGTTTTGTTTATGAATTAAACAATCGATCTGCAAAATTTTTAATTGCCCTAAGTGGTGGCTCTAGTAACCTCCTTAGATCAACCCCTGTGATTTACATATACTGAACATCACTTACTCGGCCTAAATCCTTGAACTGAATTGCAAATTGTGAGTAAAAACTCATTTAAATTCTTGCACTGGTACCATCACACCTTGCCTTCAAGGCAGTCTGTATGCATCACACTTCCCGAATGTAGTAGGTGCGTTGCATACTAAATTCACTGTGTGACAGGTGGGATGGTCAGGGAAGGTTAACTTTACCTTTAGATTTTGGTTTTTTCCTCACTATTTTTAGTCCTATTCAGGAGTTTTGCTATCTGTGGTCAGTGTATCTATGTGAAAACCCCCTTCTCTTACATTATTCCACCTCCATAGTGCAAAGAAGTGTAAGTGTTGTTATGTATTGTGCGCCATTTTCAGTTCTCTTTTGCAAAGAAGTAGCATAGTCGAACTATCGTTTCTAAATCTGAAAGTGTCATAGTCGTAGTTTTCATTTATAGAAGAGAATCCCATTGTTCTTGATAGTCAATTATATGATTACTCTTGTATATGATTTGGATTAGTAGTTTTTAAAGTGTCGAAAAGAAATTTTCATTTCGAAATTGCAAAGTGTCTCTCTGACCTTCACTTCATTTTGAAAAGAAATTTGTTGAGTATTGTCGCTTTGAAGATAATTCAGATTTTCACTTAGCTTTCTTATCGTCATTCATACATTAAGAAGGCTGAAAAAAATACATGCATGTGCATTTGCATTTAGACTGCCTGGTTTGATTTAGGACAATGCATTTAGCGTGTGCTCTGTGCTCTTTGTTGAAACATTCTCAATTTTCTTTCCTTAGTAGCTAGGATTTTCATTGCCAAAAGAAGATTAAACGTTTATTTATCATCTTAGACTGCATTTTAGGAATTGTATACACATCACACGGTGAACCTGAAAGGAGAATTTTTAAGCAAGATCAACTTAAAGTAAATTTAATGAATCTAACAACGCTTTGGAACCTAACGCCCAACATCTAGAGGTCTAGGCTAGTGACGTATTCCGGCGTCATAAAACCTGGTAACTGTTGTTTTCATTGTTGGTTGGGTGATTCTTCCACTCTGAGATGGAAAGTGCTAGTACGGACTTGTACTCCCACGTACCATCGAGCATATATTGGGAGACCAGAATAGGTTGCATCCTTTATCCTTAGGAAGTCGTGTCTATCACCCTATCGATTGCAATGCACTGAACACAGCATTCGAGAAGATTGACTGTCGTATCATAAAAAGTATTCTGCAGTTTTGCGATTGGTTTGGTAATCCCCTCTGCCTAGATCTCTAGAGAAGTCCATTTTGCTCCTTTTCAGACTCCTTAAAAGAAAATGTCCTCTGAGCACTTGTCACTTCAGGCTCACTAAAAATCGAAGGCGACTAGAGTCATCTTTTGTTTTTTCTCGACTCTTTAAAATTGAAAAAACAAGATGTGTCAAAGCGTTTAAAATTTATTTTAATTGGAATAACATCAAAAATTCCCTCGTTGGTCTTTAGGTTGAGAAAAATGGAGTCTGCCAACCAAGGACTTCCCCTTGGAGGAAATCCTAGTCCCTTCTCCTCTTGGGGAGATGTTGGTGCACCCCATATGGCCACATTGTCACTTCCAGGGTTGACGATTGGTTTGCCTGTCTGGCTCTTCTCTACCTTTGTCATTTAGAATATCGTAATTCCTGAACAATCAATTCAGCAACTAGATGATACTAGAGTTGCCCACCAACCTTCTATTTCATCTGATTCTCCCTCTCCTCCTTCCTCTTCGCTTGATAAAGCTGGGAAAGCTAAAAATGAAGTAACTAAGAAGAAGAAGAAGCAGAAAGAGCAAAAGGAAAAGAAGAAAAAGGAACCAAAATCGAAAGGGGGCAACCAAGCATCATCTAGTGAAAATCCTCACACCGCACCATCTAAACCTAAATCTCCTTGTGTCATTTGCAATGGAGACCACTATCACCAAGATTGTCCCTGCATCCCTCGGATCTTAAGGGACTAGTCTCCTCGTTTGCACAATCCGGTGTCGTCAACCTCTGATGATCATGTTGAAAGCACACCATCAACCAGTGAAAGTGAAGTATCTGGACAGAAAATGAATTCCAGATTTCGTTGTAAATTGTGTGAAGGCAATCACGCCGTCCACCATTGTCCCTTCCTTGATGAAGCTAAAACAGTTTTGGATGACAATCCTACTTCACTGCTACAGCTCCCTCCTGGATATAAAAAACACTTGCCAAGTCCACCACTGATTGAAAATCTGGCTGGCCTACCATTGTGGTCAGTCGAAGCATCTATCATTGAAAATGAATCCTCTTAATCCATACCAGACGAAAGTCAAAAGGTCGAGACGGCAGTTGACCCTGTCTTGCCTTCAGAGTGGTCATCTTCGAATGGTACTGTCACTGAAGAGAAAGAGAACGACACCATTCAAATTCTTTTCATAAACACAGACTCCGATGAACTTGGGGGCAGTCCACCCGTTCCTTTATCGCAGGAAGGAAGTTCATCAGAGTCATATCCGACCGTCTATTTGGTCCCACCTCCAAGCAAACTAGTTGTTTCCTTCGACTGGAATCTACTAGGCAAACCCCGTTTACCAGCTAGTGTACCATTTCAAATCAATGTACAAACTTAGAGAATGGTCATGGCTAGTACCATCATTGATGAAGGGGCTTCCGTGAGTATCCTTTCCTCAACTGCTTGGAAAGCGCTTGGTTCGTCATTGCTTTTGCCTTAAATGAGAAATCTGACAGGTATTGACAAAGGAACCAATCGATCATTAGGGATCCTTCCAAATGTGCCCATTACTTTAAGAAGGAAAACCGTTCACATGAACGTGATGGTAGTTCAATGACCCTTGGGTTATAATATAATCCTTGGACGCGACTATATTTTGGGAGCCGTCATCTCCTCACTCTTTAGAGTAATGTGTTTTCTGTACGAAGGCAGAATGGTCAAGCTCGTAGACCAAATGTCAATCCCCAGTTCACACATCACAAATAGTCAAATTCCATCCCTAAATGGTCTTTTCACGCAAGGAATATCTCATCGATCTCTAGTCTGTCCACCTGATGAGTGCGAGTGATTTAGGAGGATGTGACTGAAACCCGGGGGGCATGCACCCTGGTCTGTTTCGGCAGGAAAACCTTGGGTATAGAGTAGGTTTCCACGAAGATATGACTAGTCTGACACACCCGTCCTCACAGGAAAATGGGATTAGGTTGAAATAAGATACCTTCGTCAAAGTTATGTCAGTGAAGCATCTCTGCGCCACTCACCTTTGTCTATTTTGGTAGACATCGCCAAGGAAGCATTCTGTCTGCTACGCAGATGGAACTTTCATGGTAACCTGGGAATTTTTCGCTATACTTGGGGGCATGAAAACCTTTCCGCATGCAAGCGAAGAGTGACCATTTATTTTTTAAACTTGTAGGTCCTCTAACCCTTTAAACCCGTAAGGCTAGTCGTTTCCTAGCTTACATAAAGAAAGGATCCAGGGAAAAGCTTACAAAAGGTGCAAGCCCCATAAAAAATGGCATCTTGAATGAGACATCCTTATTATACAACTGGCAAGCAGTGTTACCACAGGATTCAAGCTCGTTTAAAAATAAACCTGCCATGAGAAGTTTTAGCACATAGTTCAAGCTCATTAAAAAATAAACATAAGCCATGAGCAAATGTTTCCCATAGAGTTTAAGCTCATTAAAAAATGAACCGGTAAATAACCATTGTGAATGCCTTATCGCCAACTTTTGAGCCTTGGTCGTGTTCTCATCATCACCTCCACCATGTTTTTAGCCAATCATTCACCTCCATATGATTGTTTACCCTTTCGAGGAAAATCTGCGAAGAGTGATTCTATTAGCCATCCTTGTGACATTGTCATGATTGGAAAATTCCAAACCTTACCTGGAATCAGCTGTTACCTGAAATCATCACTCGTTCCTCGAAAAACAAGTCTCCTTTAAGCTCTTTTCAACTGACTCGTGAAATATGAAAAGATTGCCGAGCGATTAGCCTCTCTGGCTCGTTAAAGTCATCGGAAGTGCTATCCCTCCTATATATTTTAATCTTTTTGGACTTGATGGATTATTACACAAAAATATCGAGCACTTGTCTTGTTTGGCTCGTTAAAACTATCGAAAATTCATCCCTTTCGTATTATTTTCGGCTTTTTCAGACTTAAGGGATTATATGATGAAAAAGAATCTTTGGAGTCTCCTTTCCATCCCATTCAGAATATCTAAAATTGAAAAGGACCGAGTTATCTTTGTCTTTAAACTCGTTAAAACCGAATAACGACAAACTCGTCCAAATGGACGAGAACGAGTTTCACTGTCGCTAGGCTCGCTAAAATATAGTGACAGGTTCACCCAAAGGGTGGATTATAGAACAAGCATATGTTATCCTCCTCAAGCTTGACAAAATAAAGAGGTACTGGTTAGCAATGACTAGGGAAAATTGCGAAGAAAACTTGAAAAAACTTTATTGGTAGCAATTCGCTCTTGAACATGATACTTACCTTCCACATCCAAGCCGGGTTGGGTTGTTTCGCTCATTGGTCATCACCATTGGTCCGTCACACCATCCATCTTTCAGGTTAACGCTACCAATCCATCGTCAGTGTCGCCGATATGTTCAAGAGAAGTCATTCAGACAATTCACCTGTGTCTCACCGACTGCAATACACTCATGCTCCATTCTTTCATGACCGCCACCCTGAACCCTATATCGTCAGATCGTTTTCACCCCCAAAATCATTTTCTTTGTTCTGTGTCGTAGATGTGGGATTCATTAAGGCCCTCCTACGACGGGTCACTTCTTGTCAACATCAGCTCATTATCCAAGAATTTGACCTAGGGACAACCCTTTCAGTGCTTTGAAGCTTGCATGTCCCAATGGCAAGTTTCTCACTTTTGGCGACAACTTTACATCAATGGCCTTCGACCGAGAGATTTTGCATGGTTTTTGATGCCAAGTCCTTTTTCACACCACGCGAATTGTATTGTAGTACCTTGAGGGTCATTATCATTATTGGTGATTCCTCTCGCACCTGTTAACAGCTTACATCATTGGCTGGTAATCAGGCGATGTCTTTCCATGTTCAACTCCAGAACATTTTTTCACATGGATCGACTTGTACTCCGAGTGAAGAGTGAACGAGTTTTGAAGACCCCAGATCTAGTTTCATCCATCCGGGCTCCGATATATTCAGGAATATAAATATATCAAATGTACATCATTGCCAAACAAATGATCATCCAAATCAAAGGATGATGAGTCCGAATCATCAGTCTGCCACACAGACAATTGTCTGTCCTATGTGCATGAAAATGAATTTATAAAGTTGAGCATGGGAATGCCCGCCTCAACTAGATCATGAAAAAATGTTGTCAAGATAATGTATTGTACTGTATCTTATTACAGGCCGCCTCCCAGCTCGAAAAAACTTCGGATCCTCATGGTAAAGCATTTCACTCGACATCAAAAGATCAACGACCTCATGATTTAGGGGGAAAGTGTTATAGACATTTTTGGGCACTTCAACCCCAATCATAAATGTCCATAAATTGAGGGCTCCTAAGTCCCTAAAAGTGTTGCTTCACTACCTAAAGGAACAAGGTCAGCTGATTACATCATCTCCCAGAATTCTCCACAAAAACTGCTCAGAAATGGTCAAAACTGGACCATACTGAAAACCAGTGAAGGGAGTGTGACCATATCACCTTCCCAGGGGTACAGGTGTGATGCATACAAATGGCTCCTCTGTAGGGTGCATGGTCAGGAATGGACAAATGGCAGGGACAAAGTGCGAGGTGAAGATCATGGAATCTTCCAGAAGCTTCCCCTCTAACACTTGCCTCTCTGTTTTCAACTAGGGATGAGTAAGAGATCATCATTCTCCAAGTGGAATCAGGAACTATCAGAGATAGGACACTAATCAAGACCCAGAAGATGACTCAGCCCCCTATAATCATCTATATATGGATCCCTCATCACAGAGATCTGGAGGCTGGAATCTTGTATCTTGTAGAGAAGTGTTGTTGGTTTTCTGGTGTAACTTCATAGTTTTGGGTGATCTAAGCTTTACTTGATGTGAAGAAGGGCTTTCTTGCTGGAGGATGATGCTGGGTTAGAACATATGGTTGTAATCCTCTTGCTACTCTTGATCTTAATAAAGATATTCATGTTTTCCTCCATATTCTTGTATGTTTGATTATATATGAATTTGTATGGTTAACACATATCTGGTCCTGTATTATTTATGAATATAGATCTTTGTTCTTCGATAGTAGTATGTTTTTGATTCCACATGTGATCTTTGAAGCTGGGCAGACGAAGAAGAAGCGGAAAAGTTCTATTAGGAAGGACAGGAATCAAACAAGGAAATCAAGCGCAAGACTAAGGTTGGTCTCCTTTGTTCCACTCTTATCTATTTTCATAAAGGAAAACGAAAGTAGAGTTTACTTGTTTGTTTCTAAGATAGTTACCAGTCTTAGTGGGAATAGCAGCTCCGTGTGGACACTATTCCCGGTAACACCTCCTAAGTTATGAACTACTTTGAGAAGGTAAACTATTCATTTGAAAGTGATGGTAGTTCGAGGACCGTTAGATTACAATCTACTCCTTGTGCATGACTATGTTTATAGCATGGAGGCTATTGTTTCAACACTCTTTCGAGTGATGTGTTTCTCACATGAAGGAAAAATTTTCACTATTGACCAGCTTTCATTTCCTGGTTCAAGCATAGCTCCAAGTTGATCATCATCCCTAAATGGTCCTTGTACACTAGCAGCATCTCTCGAACTTTCATTCCATCCACCTAATTATCGCGAGTAGTCTGGTGAATGTAACAAAGCTTAGGGGGCATGCACCCTTGTCTATTTTGAGACGAACCCAGCTGAAAAGATAAGTTTCCTTGTAAGTTATGTGATTGGAATTGCTATCCCACACCATTCACCTTTGTCCACTATGTGGACGAAGCCATGGAATTGTTTAGTTAGTGTGTTTTCCAAGGAAGTGTTTTGTCTAACCACTGACAAAAACCATCCTGCTCAACCACAGTGATTTCCATTAGTAAGAGACTCTCCTTTTCATCATGCTGGGGGCATGCAATCTTTTTTCAATTTCATTTTCTAGCCTTTTAGATTTTTAGCTTTTTAGCATTTTATCTTTTTAGCTTTTTAACTTCTTAGGTTAGGTGAATGGTCTAGCACACCATTCACCTTTGTCTGCTCTGCGGATGAAGCAAAGGAAGTGTTTTGTCTAAATGCTGATGAAACCATCCTACCTAACCTCAATAGTTCCTTAGCTTTTTAGTTTTTCTATCTTTTTTAGTTTTGTCATTTCTAGCTTACATAGAGAAGAAAAACTAAAAACTGAGCAATGTTATTGCATGGTTCAAGCTCGTTAAAAAATAAACCTACCACCTAAGCATATATTGTCGCATGGTTCAAGCTTGTTAAAAAATAAACCTACCACTGAGCATAGTTCCCCCACAGGTAAAGCTCGTTAAAAATTGAACCCACCTGTGGTAAATAACCTTTGTGATTTCCCTTCTATCAGCCTTTTGGGCCTTTGTTGTGTTCCTACCATCACCTCCATTATTTTGGCCAATCATATGCTTCCACTTGATTGCTTACCTTTTTGAGGAACAACTGCGATGAGTGGTCCTATTAGCCACCCTCTTCAAATCACCATGTTTTGAGAAATTCCAAGCTTACCCGGAACCAGTTGCTACCCTAAACGCCACTCGTTCCTAAAAAACAAGTCTCCTTTAAACTCTTTTCAGACTCGTTAAATATGAAAACATTGTCAAGCTATTGGCCTTTCCAACTCGTTAAAGTAATTGAAAGTGCCATCCCTCCTGTATATTTTAAATCTTTTTCAGACCTGAGGGATTATCTCACGGAAAAAGTTAAAGTGCTTGTCCTTTTCGGCTCGTTAAAGTGATTGAGAAGTCATCCCTTTCGTGTTATTTTATCCTTTTTCAGACTTAAGGGATTATGCTACGAAAAAGAACTATTGGAGTTTCATTTTTGTCCCTTTTTAAACTCTCTAAACATGAAAAGGACCGAGTTATATTTGTCGTTAAACTCGTTAAAACAATAGCAACAAACTTGTCCACCCAGATAAGAACAAGTTTCACTGTCGCTAGGCTCACTAAAACATAGCGGCAGGTGTGCCCGAAGGGAAAATTATAGAACAAGCATATTTTATCCTCCTCAAGCTTGACAAAAATAAAGAGGTACTGGTCAACAATGACTGGGGAAAAAGGGAAGAAAACTTGAAGAATTTTATGGTAGCAGGTCACTCTTGAACATGACACTTTCACTCCATCACCATGATTGAGTCAGGTTGGGTTATTTCGTTCACTGGTCATTTCAACATTGGTCCTCTATGTTGGAAATAATACTGGGAGGGGGGAGTAAATTAGTATTATCAAATCAATATAACTTTTCATTTCCATGTTCAGATTCATATACGCAACTTCAGTTAAGGCAAACCGCATGTATACACAACTATGATTAATGCAACCAGCGTATATCCAGTAACTTATGATTCAGTTAGTTGATCCTTAATGAGTGCATCAAAACATTATTAGCCATATGAGCAGTAAATAGAAGCAGTAAAATAGAATAGATCATCAAACACAAGAGGCACACATGAACACCATGATATAAGGTGGAAACCCAATGTGGGTGAAAACCACCTACTGCAATATGTCTCTATCTTCTTTCAATTAGAAACTTCTTTTTACAATGATTCTGTACTGGTGTATTCTTATACCAGCACACAGGCTTCAACCTGCAGAAGGCTACAACCTTATCTCGTTCTCTAGACTTTCCTGGAAGGGAGCTACAACCCCCTTTAGCTCTTGTACTAGTCGATCCATTTACTAGTACGTAGGTGCCGACCTACTGAAATGCTCCAACCTTTACTTGTTTTCCAGCGGCTACTGGAAGGGAGCTACCACCCCCTTTAGTTTTTGTACTAGCTGATGTACTAGTACATAGGTGCCAACCTATAGAAGGCTACAACCTTCTCTTTCTTCCTCTAGGTACCATGTTTCATAAATTTTTAGACTGGATACTCATGGAACACAACATCATAATCTGAAGGCCATGTTTCATCCCATTTTCATACTAGACCCATCAATATCATTGAAGCACACAAATCAACCAACATCTATCTTTACATCACTCAAAACTGAATCACTGAAACCCCAATATATAGAATCAATCAAACACTTCTCAGAATATTGTAACCAGAAAACAGTAACAGTAACCCGACACCAATTTTGAACCCATAACACTACAGAATAGACAAAACCAGCTCAAACAAATTTCAAGAAAGGTCCGCAACTTCACCAATAGTAACCTGTGAACATCCACGCCTTCTCTGTGTCGAACCTGCGGGGACCCGCACCTCCACTGTGTCAGTCCTGCAGACTTTGCGCCTATGCTATGTAAAACCTATGGGTATCCGCGCCTGCGGATCTCCGCACCTGCACTGTGTCGGACCTACGGACCTAGAGGTATAGATAATTTATCAGACTTCAAGTATACCCCAGACTATCATATTTATAGATCTGATCATGTGCCAAAGAGATCTCGACCCATCAGTAGATCCGTCTTCTAATGCTTAGGTTTCTCCTTCATTCAGGTCCAGCTATAACTCCCCAACCGACCACAAGTATTTTAGATCTTGCTCTTCTCAAGACATTCAACACATTTGTACACATCCAAATGATCTCCTTTCCTTTCTATAGACTAGGCCTTACTCAAACCATGGTCCAAAACCATAGAGATCCAATACTAGGGACCCAAAACCTGGGTTCAATACTTTAGATGCAAAACCACGGACCAAAATGATAGGATCAAAAATGTCAGACTAAATACCATGGACCAACCATAAGATTTCCCACGTGCGCACTTTTTTCTCTGCATGAAAGTGCGTGTACTTTACAACTGCACTTTTTGTTCGGTACACCTGCGAATATGTCCACACCTTTTGTTCGGCGCACCTGTGGAACCTGTCGATGTTCGCAACTTTGTGAATAGGAACCTACGAACCTGCGGGTATCTCATTTTCTTCCATTCTGAGAGCCTAAACTGAGATCTGCCATTTGAGTGACTTGCCATCAAGGACAACACCTATGCCAACCCTGTGTCATAATGCCAACACTCCACACCATCCATATTTTGGGGTTAACGCTACCAATCCATCTTAGTGTCGCCGATATGTTCAAGAGAATTCATTCAGTTGAGAAACCATAATCCATTTAATGCCTCATCCACTGCAATACCTTCACCCTCCATTTTTTCATAACTGCCATTCCTGAACCTTGTGTCGTCAAATTGTTTTCACCTCCAAAAAATCATTTACTTCATTTCATGTCGTAGATGTGGGATACATTAAGGCCCTCCTACAACGGGTCACTTCTTGTCGACATCAGCTCATTATCCAAGAAGATTGACTTATAAACAACCCTTTCAGTACTTTAAATCTTGCATGCCTCAATGGCAAGTTTCTCACTTCCGGTGACACGTTGACATCAATGGCCTTCGACCGAAAGATTTTGTGTGGTGTTCGACATCGGATCATATATTCACACCATGTGAATGGTACTGTAGTACCTTGAGGTTCATTATCATTATCGGTGATTCCTCTCATTTCTGTTAACACTTACATTATTGGCTAGTAATCAGGCGATGTCTTTCCTTGCTCGAATTCAGGACATCTTTTCACATGGATCGACTTGTACATCGAGCGAAGGCCCTAGATCTAGTTTCATCCATCTAGGTTGCGATATATTTAGGAATATAAAGACATCAAATGTACATAGAAGTTGCAAAGATGGTCATCCAAACCAAGGATGATGACTCTACATATGAAGAATCACCAGTCTGCAACTGCAGACAATTATCTATCCTATGTACATGAAATGAATTTATAAAGCTGAGCACAGGAATGCCTTCCTTAGCTAAATCATGAAAAAATTATATGATGATGATGTATTGTATTGTATATTATACAGGTCACCTTCTAGTTCGAATACCTTGGATCCTCAAGATAAAGAATTTCACCAGCATCAAAAGATTTATGACTTCATGCTTTAGGGGGCAACTGTTATAGACATATTTGGGCATTGCAACCCCAATATTATATGTCAATAAAATAAGGGCTCTTTAATCCCTAAAAGTGTTTTTTCATACCCTAAAGGATCATGGTCAACTGATTACATCATTCCCCAAAAAGTTCCACCTAGAAAACCACTCAAAACTAGCCAAAACTAGACCATACTGACTGCTCCACTGTCAAGGTGCGATGCATACTGACTCCTACACTAGCCAAGTGTGATTCATACTGAAGAGGCCTTCTGTGGGGTGCGATGAGCGAAAATGGACAAATGTTCGAGACAGTTTGCTAAGTGGATGCTCATGGAATCTTCTAGAAACTTCTCCTATGACACTTGCCTCTCTGAATTTTCCTAGGGATGAGTAAGAGATCCAAGAATCTCCAAGTGGAACCAAGAACAACAAGTGGAATGACACTAATCAAAAACTCATAGATGACTCACACCCTTGTAGACATCTATAAATGGATCCCTCATCTCAGAGATCTAGAGGCTAGAATTTTGTAATTTGCAAGGAAGTGTTGATAGTTTGTATCCAAGAAAGAGCATTGTACTTTTGGGTGATCTTGCTTTTCATGAGGTGAAGAGGGCTTTGATGCTAGGAGGATGATGCTAGATCAAATAGCTGGGTAGTAATTCTCTTGTTACACTGAAATTTGTCACCATGACTATCTACAGTTAATATGGCTCCATCAATAGTCATATTATCCTCTTTGTCAAGCCTTATACCTCTGCTCTCCATGTCAAACTTCAAGAAAGAGAGAAAGTCATCAAAAGTCATGTTTATCTCTGGGTACGCAAGTTCTCTCTACCTTTCCTGTGCGTACGCATCCCAAACTCATTGTACCTGCGTACTTGTACACTCTGTAAGTCAAGGGATGGGTGCGTACTCTTGTAAAGGTCAAAAGGCACGAGTTTCATCTTAAAAAAGTTACTTGTGGTCACTTCTAGAGCTTTCTAGAAGACTGCTTGACGTGTATTGAGCGCCTCCAGATGGTTCATGCATCCCTATGTTAGAGGAACTTATCCCATCAAGAGAGGAGCTACCCCATCCAAAAGAGGGAGTATCCCATTGATGTTGGAACCGAATAA
>APFE030600800.1:0-21707 GCA_000404065.3 Pinus taeda | reverse complement strand
TATGTATTGTAACATTGAAAGGAATATAATGAAAAAATCAAGCTGGTAGTCCCGGTTTTGGGATCCAGGGGAAAATCTTTGTGCATATGTGTTTTTATGTGTTATGCTCTCGCATTGTTTATTGTTCTGTGATTCAGAATTCGTATGCAGGTAATTTATGTACGGGGTTAAAACCTACACTAATAACCTTAAAGATGAAGTCTTCAAAATGACACAGAAAGAATATGATAATCTTGAAGACTTGGTAGAAATATTTGTTTATAATGTTAAAAGAGAAAAAATGGATAATTTGGATGAAGAAACCTTAAAAGCTCTTTTACTCAGAGCCATTAAGGATGAATGGATCGATCTACTTAACCTAACAGGAAAAGGAGACATTTCCCAACTACCATTTGCAAATATTTGTTATTTATGTGTACATATCTCAAGGGGAAAAGTAAGAGTTGGAAAAAGTCCTAGAGACCCTCTCTTATCAAGAATAAACTATTCTGCAGCTGGGACAGTTAGTAGGGCAGAAATAGGAATTCTGCTTGATACCTTTAAAATAGATATTTTAGGGAGCTTAAGTGATCAAATAGACAACCTTAAAATATAAAACAAGAAAAATTATGAAAATGTTGCATTATCTATATTATGTCCCAAATGTCGGAAGAAACATGCTCTGAGAGAATGTCCCTTAGACTCAAAAGCCATAGAAACTTGTGTCATATGTGTAGATAATCATGATACAAAGGAATTTCCATCCTTACTAGGTCTTAAGGTTGTATTCAATGATGAAGGAATCTCAGAACCAGTAGACCTTCCCTACTTTATAGCTAAAATACCATGGCAAAACCCCCAACTGAATCAACCACAAGGATTTAGACCACGACAATTTGCCCAATCTTCACAAAGTAATTGGAATTCAACCTGACAACCTTGGACTCTGCCACAATCACAACCTTGGAATCAAGGATGGAAAAATCCTTATGGTGCCTATGCTCAATATCAACAATACTCACCATCCTACATTCCACCACAATTCTTAACCTCGTCCAATAAAATTCCTCAAACCAATCAATTTCCACAAGTACTAGTACAGAGTCAAAACCTGCAAATTTCCTTACCATTTCCACAAAAATCAAATCAACTACTCGCTCAAACACTTGAAATCCTAATAATAAAGTACCACAACAACTAGTATACAACATGGAGGTTCAGAAACCTCAAACTTATGTAATAACCCCACTAGACCTAAATAATGTCCAATTAAGGTCTGGAAGGGTATTACCAAAAAAACCTCTTGTTTTCATTCAAAAAACAAAATCAGATCTTCAAAAACATAAGAATCATTCAGAAGAAGGGGAGACCTCTCTCCCTAAAAAATAAACTATACAAATAGAAGAAATTCCAATAAATTCTCCCATCATAGAACAACCTTCAATATCAGTTAAACCACCTTTCCCACAAAGGTTGAAAATTGATGGAGTAGAGAAACAAACTATCTTTCCTTATTACAATATGATGGATGAATTGAGAAATCTTTGTATTAAGATTCCTTTATTGCAAGCCATAAAAGAAATACCAATTTTTACAAAAACAATTAAGGAATTAAGTACAGAACGATTGAGAGAAGAAGAAAAGATATAAAAAGAATTCAGTTAGTCAGAAAAATTGTAGACATTATGATGGGGAAGACGACAATCCAAAAATATTTAGACCTAGGAAGCCCCATTGTAAAATTTCACATCAATGGAATTGAAATACCAAACACACTGATTGACCTAGGGGCAACCATAAATATAATGAGCAAACAAGTTAGGGATACACTTAGGCTTCCTAAACTTCAATACACACCAACTTTGTTGCAATTAGAAAATAGATCTGTTACTAAACCAGATGGTGTGTTAGAGGATTTTTGTGTATCCTTAGATTCTTGGGAATATCCTATTGATTTCATGGTATTAACACCCAAGAACAATCTAGGAGGACATCCCTTAATTCTAGGAAGGCCTTGCATGACTACAATAGATTCTTTAATCAGCTGTAGGTCAGGTGATATGTTTATCTCTGATGGAAATTCTACAAAGAAATTTACATTATACCCCTTTCAAGAACAAAAATAGATACAGAAACTAAAGAATGGGTAGAATATGGAGAAGACATACAACCTATTTTTGTCACTGAACAAGTAGAAGAGGAAGACAAACTTTTAAATCTTCTAGAAAATAATGAATCTTCCACACATTATGAGCATGGTTGAAATGAGTATCTCTCCTCCAAATAAGTATCATTTTTTTCCATGGAAAACTTTGGGAATTCCTCGATAGAAATCTTTCCAGGAAAAACCTTAAATGTCAATGAAAACTTGGAAGACATTCAAAAGAGACAATTGATAGAAATTTTACAGAAGCATTCTTCTGCTTTTGCATGGAAATATACTGACATGAGAGGGATTGACCTAAAACTTGCATACATCATATCAACATTGAACAAAATGCAAGACCAGTTAGACAACCACAGTGAAGAATGAACCCAAATCTAAAAGAATTAGTTAAGGAAGAATGGCAGAAATTATTAAATGTAAATTTCATTTATCCAATATCTGATAGTTAGTGGGTTTCACCCCTAGTAATCATTCCTAAAAAGAATGGAAAATGGAGAGTATCCATCGATTACAGGGAATTGAATAAAGCAACATTAAAAGACCACTTTCTACTACCTTTCATAGACTAGGTCTTAGATACTTTAGCAGGGAAAAAATATTTTTCCTTCCTAGATGGGTTCAGTTGATACAACCAGATTCAGGTGGCCCCTGAAGATCAATATAAAACCACATTCACTTGTCCATGGGGAACTTATGCTTACTAGGTACTTCCCTTTGGGTTATGTAATGCTCCTGTAACATTCCAAAGGGCAGTCCTTGGATTTTTCTTTGACCTCATCCATGATTGTGTGGAAGTATGAATGGATGATTTCATAGTGTATGGGGATTCTTTCAATGAAGCACTAGAAAACCTGGAAAAAGTCTTAATAATATGTCAAGAAACAAACCTCTCATTAAGCCATCAAAAATGTTTCATGATGTTTAACGAAGGAATTGTTTTAGGTCACCATATTTTCGTAGATGGAATTAAGGTAGACTCATCTAAGGTGGAAGTCATTTCCAAGCTATCAATGCCAAGTTGTCAAAACGACGTCAGAAGTTTTTTTGGTTTTATCGGATATTATAGAAGATTTATAGAAAACTTCACAGAAATTCCATGCCCACTCTTTAAATTACTTACAAAAGACTGTGAATTTATTTGGGATTTCGAATGTCAAGTTACCTTTGAAACATTGAAAAAGAGAATTTCTGAAGCACCCATCTTAAAAGGGCCTAACTAGAAATTGCCTTTCCATATCTCAATAGATGCTTCAAATTCAACCTTAGGAGCTATTTTGGGGAAAAAACACATCACTCCTTATGTAATTTATTATACCAGTAAAAATTTAACCCCTGTAAAGTTAAATTATATTGTAACCGAGAAGGAGTTCTTAGTTGTGATTCATGCCATTAATAAATTTAGACATTATATAACTGGATATGAATCTTTTCTCCACACATACCATTCTGCCATTAGATACCTAATGAATAAACTAGTCATTAATGGAAGATAACCAGATGGCTCCTACTTTTACTAGAATTCAACATAACCATTCTATATAGGCCAGGAAAACAAAACACAATTGTTGATATTCTATCTAGAATACAAAATGAAAACAATGATTGGCCTGTAGAAGGCAAACTTCCTTATGAGTATCTTTCTGGAGTATCTACTAAATCACCTTGGTATGCAGATATTGCTAACTATTTGGCCACAGGGAAAATGCCATTTCATTTAACTCCTAGAGAAAAAATAAGAATAGTCCACAATAGCACATCCTACTCATGGATAAATGAGGAATTATATAAGACAGGACTAGGCCTCATCATCAGAAGATGTGTTCGGGAGGACGAAATACCAAAGATACTAAAATCTTGTCAGGATGAGCCAAGTGGAGGACATTTTTCTGACAAAAGAATTGCTTACAAAATCTTGCTTTTAGGATATTATTGGCCTTCCATTTTCAGGGACACCAAGGAATATGTTAATAGATGTGACAGTTGCAGAGAATGGGAAAACCTACTCTTTCAAATGAGATGCCATTGCAACCACAGGTACTTATTGAACCATTTGAGAGATGGGCACTGGATTTTGTTGGACCAATCAGCCACCATCAAAGCAAAAGAAGTATATTATGGTATGTATTGATTATGTCACTAAATGGGTAGAAGCTAAAGTACTTCCTTTTTCTACTATAAATACTATAGTTTCATTTCTTTTCGAGGATATTTTTACTCATTTTGGTGTGCCAAGAGAAATTGTAACAGATCAAGGGACACAGTTCACATCCAGACTAGTGTAGAAGCTTGTGTTCGAATACACGATAAAACATTAGAAGTCAACTCCATATCATCCACAAGCCAATGGACAAGTTGAGTCCACAAATAAAGTGATCGAGGCTATCCTTACCAAGACTTTACATCTACACAGGAAAGACTGGGTAGAGAAACTTCCTAAAGCTTTATGGGCCTACAGGACTACATGGAGGAATACTACAAGACATACTCCCTATGAACTTGTTTAGGGAAGCAATTCTTACTTCCAATAGAGTTCTAGATCAGGACCTATAAGACAACAATCTAGTTAGATATTGACTTGTGAGAAGCCCAGAAGCAAAAGATGACACAATTAAATGAGCTCAATGAAATTAGACAAGAAGCCTTTTAGAGGACTATCTTAGAGCAACAATAGAGGTCAAGATGGCATGATAAGTACATTAAAGAAAGTAAGTTTCATCCAGGAGATTGGGCATTGTTCTTTGATTCAAAATTCAAAAATGTTCAAGGGAAATTCCAAACCCATTGGCTTGGACCTTATGAGGTTGAGAATGCCTTTGATAATGGTGCAGTTAGAATCAGGACTATTGATGAGGAAAGAACTCCTCTAGTAGTAAATGGACATCGACTCAATCTTTACCAGAAACCATCAACAAGATAGGAATTTGTCAAAATATTTCAAGATAATTCATAACTGAATATGGTCAAGAATAATTCTTCTTCTTTTCCACCTTAGAAATTTTCATTCAGTTTTTTCTTCAAAAAAAAAAGGAAAACTATATAAAAAGATATAATAAATAAATTATATGTATAATCTGGATATAATAATATAAAAAAAATATAAATAATAAAATTGTATAAACATGAAAACCAACATGTTGTTGGCATGTTTATATAGAAAATTTGAAGTGAAAACCAATTTATTGGCACCTCAAATTTTCTTTTCAAAAAAACAATATAATAAAGCTCATCTACTAAATTTCTCTTTCTATTAAGCTGCAGAAACAACAACTTTCATAGCTTGGACAAGTTTCTGTAGCTAAACAAATTTCTGTAGCCCAATAATTTTGAAGTCTACAATAATGTTTGGTGATCTAGATTAAAGGACAGCTGATAACAATGCACTTGCAGAAGATTAAAGCACAACAAATAAGGTTAGGAACATAAAATTAAAGGTACGTGTTGCTTTAATTTAAAAATAGGGAAAGATATATAGCATGTATGAGTAAGAAAATATACTACTAAATTGTAATCATTATAACCTAAGGGTATTGGTCATCTAACAAAATATCATATGCCACCACTCTAAAAGTCATGTCAGGATCTTTTGCCAAATCTACCAAATTAATTACCAAATCATAAGTTTGAATGTGCCTAATGGTCGAATCCATTCCCATAATCCTCTTAATAACTGATCCATTCTTCCCTATTCCTACACTCCTCTATTCTTTCACAATCACTTCATCTTTCCGCCAGCTAGAAAACCCTACTAGTCCCGTTTTCCTGTCAAGGTAGCCATTCTTTGGGGAAAAGCATCCTTCAGCATGGGGGTAATTGTTCGAACTTAGCCAGCAGAGAATTAATTCCTAGAGGGGTACCCATAAACTAGGGATCTTCTGCAAAGAAAACAATGGTTGCAGTTCATTGAGAAATTTAGCGGTTTCCACAAAGAGGTAACCAAGACATTTTGAAATTCCTTCAATGGAATGGAGGCCGAAATTGGGGACATAAATCTCACAGTAACAGAGTCTATGATTGTTGAGGCCACCGAGTTGCTAAAGCATGGAGAAAAATGGTTTAAAAACAAAGGGATTGATAGCAAGGACCATAAGGTTTTCCTCAAGAATCAAAACATGGACACAATGGTCTACAAAAAAGGTATTCCAAGATATGCTCTTAAAAATAAATGGAGAAACTTATTGCTTGTGCTTCAGAAGTTTATCACTTGTGAGGGTAAGTTTGGAAAAATGTACTTTTATCATGTTAGAATGATGATGCACTTCCTTGAGAATCATCAGATGAACCTCCCCTATTTTCTCTTGAATAACCTCAAGAAAATGGCTACAAATGTTTAGAAGAAAATTAAATGCATAGAAAACACCATGTACCATCATGGTCTGGTGAAAATATTGGTCAAATTTCACCTCCGAAGTACAGGTGATGAATAAGAAATTTTCTTAATAAGGAACCATTTCAACGAAAAATCCCAAGAAAAACCAAGTAGCAGCAGGGCCCTCAGAGGGAGAAAAAGAGCCATATAAATGATAAAGGAATAGGCACCTCAAACTCAGGCAGAGGTAATAGAAAAAGAGCTTCCTATAGTAAATATTTTGAAGAGAATGAAGAGGGGAAACCCTAGAAGAAAGAAATATAGCCCAAGAAAAGAAGAACTCTCACAAACTAAAACCTCTCCTCTAAAAGAAAAATCAGAGAGTAAGAGGAGGAAATTGCAGGAAACACAAATCCCAGGGTTGAGAAGGAGCATGAGATTGAGAATGACTCAACAAGCAACCTCAAGAACTACATGACACATTAACCTTGAGGAAAATGAGCCAAATGGAAAGGAGTCAACTAAAGAGTAGCCAATAGAAAACACTCCAATAGAGATTGAGACAACATAGAAAACTCCAACAAAGATTGAGCCAATAGAGGGTGAGCCAATTGGAAGCCTTGGGAATTCTCTAAAAGGGTCACCAAGATCATCACCACAGCCTTACAACTCACCTCTAGGAAGCCCAATACATAGTCCAGGTATTGACTCCGCATAGTAGGAAATATATGATTACATAGAGTCACTAGAAAGGAAGGAGACAACAAGAAAGGAGACAATATAGAGACCTCGAAAAGGAAGCAACAAGGTGAATGAACAATCGGCGTCAAACATCTTGAAGTAGGAGATCTTTGAACTATAAACACTTAATAGGTATCTTAAAAATTAAAATCAAGCCTTGAAGACACTGAGTGAGATATAGATTGCCAAGAGCGACAATCTAATCCTACATATAAGCTTGTGGTATAAGAAAAACAAGAAGCTGAAGAAAGAGAACAGAATTATGTAGAGAGAGATAATCAGTTTAAAGTACAAAATCCTAATGAGGAAGCCTAGAATTCCAATCTCTGCAAAAAATAAGAAAAAAGTGAACCAGGGAGATGACAAAGAAGAGACACAAGCAGAAGACAAGGAAGAAGTGTATGAGGACATAGAACATCTCCATTCTAGGGGAATGTAGAGTCTGAAGATTGTCCTACCATGACATCCTTTTGCCCAATAATCCTCTCTTTTTCATATATATTTACCGCTTAATAAAGCCATATCTACCAGGTTTTGATGAAGGTATGCATTAGTACGTTTTCTTGTTCATATATAGCTATATACCCTATTGTTTTAATTAAAGTTGTGATTAGCTACCGAATCAATCTGTTTCTGCAACTAGTCCAAGATTCCATAGTTTTCTTCATTGTTTGCGAGGTTCCAAAGTTCCAGGTCAGTAAAAAAAGGTGTGGATGGATAAAGGATGACTCCCTCATGGATACCTTCCTATCCACTCAAAACTGTTTGCTAAACATGGCACAAGAGATCGCGGTCAAACTCCGAGTCAACCACTGGATTAACGCAAAACAGAACCTGAGATCAGTTGAAACCTTATCGTTTTTCTTTTGAAATAGAAAAATTACGGTTTCACGATATAATTTTAGATAGGATTAAGAGATATTAGTCTTAGGATCTTCATATAGTTATGCAAAGAGACCTGCTATAAAGCTAATGGCCTCATTGTTATTTGGGTGTGCACCAAATGATATGTTTTCTGAACAATTTGTGAATTTCGCGTGAATGAATTTGGTTTTTGTGTGCAAGCGTTGTACTGATTTGAAGCTCTGAACTACTATGTGGAGGGCCCCTACAAACAGCGGCAGGTTTTAATCAAATGCAATCTAATTTCCTTTAATTATTCAATTGCTCTATTTTGTGTGATAATGCCGTATAATGATCTCGAATTGTTATCTGCATAAGAACTTTAATTTGCTTTATACCTAGATTAGACTATTATTTACTTTGCTTTATACTTGGTACTGCACAGTTATTTCCTTTTCTTATTATCCATCATAATTGAATTGTGTTGAATTCATAGATGTTTCTTGGATTACATTGTTTGAGTAGAAATTGAGCAAGCGAGAAGACCTCTCCTAAAACAATTGAGTTCAACAGTATTCCTTCATAGCTGCTAGAGTAAGGTTTCATTTTGCACTTAGCAAATTAGGAGCTGTAGCAAAGAGATTTAAGATCAGATTACAACATCTAACATAAGTAAAATCACCCTCACATCATCCACAAACTAATTGGATAGAGATTAATTTCTAGGAAACTTGATCAACATCCGTAAGAATTACAACACTAATACAATTGGCAAACATAACCCCATCTTAAGTTTAGACCTTGACAAATACATAACGACCTAGTAAACAACTTCTAAGCACATATTGTGCACCTATACTTCATCAGTCTACACACCCTGGTTGGCAATTTATGATTGCCAATTCAAGGACATTGAATTGACCAAATAATACATGTGTTGTCCTTGATGGCAACTCACTTATAACAGAATTCGCAGGTCATCTAAGAAGTAATAAAATGAATACAATAGAATACTAGAATGAATACAAATGTGACAAAATGCATGACAATTCAGTGGAATCAATTCAGAAGAATGATAAATTTGGAAGTTCGAGAACTATTCATAGGTTCTATTAAGCCAAGTCATGCACACAAGTTCAGTGAAGAAAAGAGGTGTTTGGTTTTTGTACCATCGTATTCTAAATACCAAGTATCCTTACCATGGTATTGGATCATATTAATGAGCACGACAAAGAATATTGATCCTGTCAAAGATTACCACTAACACCAGTGTTGTTTTGACCCGTGGTATTGGATGAAGGCTAAAATATATAAAGAGGTGAAGATCAAAGTGTGTGGGTGTGAAAATGATGGAAATATTATGAAGAGTTAGATCAGAAGAAAATATGCATGTTATGGGTTTTTGATGCATTTCTTGATGTAAACTAAGTATGCACCAGAGATTCGATGATGGATGAGATCCAATAGATCTGAAATAATTATGCACTAATGAATACAATGATGGATCAGGATCACTAGACTTGAAATGACTTCTCATTGTATGATATGCTCATGGATTGACTAGATTGAAGTACTGACGGATGTTTTTATCTCTGAATATTATGATCTGGGTATTTTTGAAGTTCTATAGAGTTGCACAATTTTAGGTCAAAATTTGCAGATCCATACACTGGTTGGTCTTGGGAAAAGCATGTATACATGCGAGTTGACCTTCACAAAGTAGCGTATACAAAGTAAGGATTGTTGCTCATAAATGGCTAATCAATTTAATCAGTGTTGCTACTTTTCTTGTTAGGTCCCTATACTACTAGTATAGCCCCTTATAGTCCCCATGTTATTATTGTAACCCATAGAAGCCCAATATTGTTATTGTTGTGCCCCTACAATATTATTTTTATGTAGGCTCTGATTATATTGGGACCACTTAGACTCCTATATATAGAAATGAGGTATTGTCATTTGTATCATCAAATAATTTTTCATTTGTGTAATGTAAAGGATATTTCCTCCTCAAAGAGGCTTATTTTGAAGTTGTTGATCTATATTTTCTATCTTTTTGTGAGTTGGTTTCATAACATTTGGTATCAGAGCTTTGGATTCTAGGGTTTCACTGCTCCAAATAGGACATCGTGGTAGTTTCACTATAACTTTTTCTCTACAAATTTTCATATGTTAAAAAAAAACCCATTTGAGACAAAATATTTCTAAACCTTGAAACTGGATTTCAAATCTTGTCTCGCTATATTTTCAAAGATATGATCTGAGCAAGTTAGGGTTTGGCAAGCTCTATAATTCCATCACAAACAGGTCATCATGGAATTTTATCTATAATTCTTTTTCTACGAAGGTTCAGACTCTAAAATTACAACCCATTTGAGCCGCAATCGCGATGAAGCTTTGATCTAAATTTCCGATCTTGTGTCATTATATTGTCGGAGATATGATCCAAGGAAGTTATGGTTTTTGCAAGCTCTCAAAGTACATCCCAAATGGGTGACCTTGGGAAAATCATCATAACTTTCACTCTGAGTGTCATATTGAAATTCCGTAAGATGTTATATAAAGAGGATGGACTACTATTTTCTGTGCATTGTTTTTAGGTCCGAAGGTTGAAACAGTGACATGTGGCACTTCATACAATTTCTCTCTACTGAAAAAGTGGATAATCAGGTCATCTTGGGAGATTGGGCATAATTCTTTCTTGGAGAATCCAATTTCGATGAGGCTAGTGGTATTGGAAATAGGACTCAGAGGGCTACAAAATTTTGCAATTTCCTACCTTGGATATCTGAAATTTCAGAGATACATCAGATTCAATATCGAGCTCCTACAAAGTGAAAAAAGGTGTGTAGTTTTTTTAAAATTTTGCATAAGTTTGGTTTGAAAAATTAATTTGAAGGAATTCAAAGGGCATAGTGAAAAACAATTATCATTAATTAATGCCCCGAAGAAACATAATGGAAACACCTAGTAAGCAACCTAAAAGCGCTAGAATGAATCATGAAGAAGAGGAAGAAATGCAACATGATATATCAAAATTACGAGACCAAGTGCAACAAATTTCACTCTCACAAAATGTAACTTAAGATAAGATGGATGGTTTAAAGAAAGAAGTGGAAAATAAGATGGATGGCATGAAATACAACATTGAAGATTGGAAGAAATACATGAATGGTTGGAAGGAAGTTTTGACAAAATTACTACACGAAAGGCTTCCTAATGGCGAAAAGGTAGTAGAGCAAACACATAATGAGAAAAAAATAAATGTTAATCATGATTCGAAGAATGACAACATTGAATATTTGAAGAAATACGTGGAAGGTTTGAAGGAGGTATGAAAAAGTTTCTACAAGAAAGGCTTCCTAATGGTGACAAGGTATTAGAGAAAACTCATGATGAGAACAAAATAAATGTTAATCATGATTTCATAGACCCTAATGTTGGAATAAAGACCCACCACATGCCAAAGATCAATATGAGGAAGTTTGACGGCAAGGATCTTGTAACAAGGATACTATAGGTGGAACAATATTTTGATATCCATAATGTGCAAAACACACAAAAGGTATGCATTGCAACTTTATATTTGGAACCCAATCAATTTCTATGGTATCTATGGCTTTGCTCTTGTAAACAAATTGTCACTTGGGCAATTTTTACAGAGGAAATGATAGCACATTATGAGGATACAAAAAGCAATACTTTTTTAGCAAATTTTTTTATAGCTCCAAATACCACCTTGTGTATTTGTGATACTTGGTTTATGGCCTAGGGCAACCCCTCCTTCCAGACATGGTCCAAATATTCAAAAAACAGTGTTTTACCCCTTGTACATGACGTTTCCCTGTATTAAATGTGTGTACATGTGGGCTAGTCTATACCCAACCCGCATATACATCTTAAAACACTTATAAAAATAATTTCCTTAATTATGGGTAGAGATCATGAGTTTTACCTGTTGATTACCTATTAGTGCTCATGGCCCAACTATTCCCAACTGTTTCCCAACTAAAAAACTACTTTGGGAGAAGTATAAAAAGACTTCAATGGGAAGGCGTTAAGGAGGAGAGAAAATAGAGAATTACTCTGCTGAGATTATCCCCTGATCAAGTCTAAAGATCCCTATGCTTCAAGCACTTCCCCAAGTTCAGGAAACTCTTGTTTCCTTGAGAGTTGATATCCTTTCACTTGTTGGAGATATCCTTGTGTTGGTTATGGAAGGAGCCTTTTGAAGACCAGGACTGGACAAACCTGGAAGATGGTTCTGCTTAGATCCGGAAGAGGAAGACTCAGGTAAACTCTTTAAATGTTTTGATTATAGTTATTTGCAATAAAAGAAACATTGTCATGTTCCTGATATAAACTTTGTTCATGCATCTGATGTTATTTTTATAGTTTATCTATGAATGACTATTTCAATGTATAACTAACCATCTACTTATATGTTATAAAATTGATTTCACTATAACGCTTTATCTATATGTTGTTGTGAATCTTTGAATTTGTTGTTTTACAGGTTCAAAGATCATGAAGAGTTGCAGAGGGTTTGAACCCTGGCTGGAACTACCTGAACGAAGGACCCCCGGGTATGTACATCCTTGCATAGTTTGCTCATTTAAGCATTTTGCCTGAGTTATTTTCTTGTTTCTTGCTATAGATTACTCCTGCTTTGCTATGGTTCTAGCCCAAAGCCCTAGGGGACTTTATCCCTTAACAAAATTGGTGACTCCACTGGGGACAACAATCTTGTTGTTCCTAGTTTGGGTTATTTAGTGCCAATCAGGGCTCAGCTTTCAGTTTCCTTGCTATGATTGTATTGTCTGCCCCTGTAGGAACTTAGACTTCAATTCTGATCCTTTTCATCGGGCCTCATTTTTGTTTTTTCTTGTAAACTTTTATATATGCACCCTTGTTAGGTTACAAAAGCATATACATGCTAGTTTCTCTGAACTGAAGCCATGTATACGCGGGTTTGTTTTTGCTGAAATGCATATACACACAGCTGTGTAGAGACACAGTCGCATATACATTTGTTTTGCATGATTTTTAGAAGTTTTTTTGTCTAGAAAGATTTGTTTCTTAGCCTGTGTGCTTCATGAGTGGTAAGTTTCTGTTTTTAGATTTTAGTTTTTCGGTGAGCCTACTGTTTCAAATTCTCTCCTGCTTTGAAGAGTTTTTGGTCTCAGTTTGCTTTACATTGAGTGTTATCATTTGTGTTTGAACACACAAGGCTTCTTGTAGAGGCTCTTGGTTGTTTTGGTTTTCCGGAACAAAAGATTGCTTGCAATCTTTGTGTCAAACTTCATTTTTCTGGTTTACTTGCTTTGCTTCCCATTAAGTTTGTGGCCATTCACTTCTTCTTGCTTTTCGAAAGTTGTTGTTGACAAATTTGAAAGTGTGCTTTTCTCGATTTCTTGATTAGTGTCTCAAACCTGTTTTTGCTTCTTTTGGGTCATTTAGTGTATCTTGAAACACCTATTTTGTTAAGTTTTCATTCGTGTTGAATTGGCAACTTACAAAGTTTCCTTGTGATTTTCTTTCGATCTTTGAGTCTTTGGTAGCATTTTGAGTACTTTTGAAAAGTTTCTTTTATTACTTTTTTGAAAAATAAAAGTCCTTCAAAAACATTGTTTTTGCTTTCTTGGTCAAATTTTGTGTTTGGTTTCTTTTGGTTTTTGAGAGTGATTTAGGATTTTTGTGTCTAATCCTTCTTGTTTTGGGAAACATTTTGTGTTCAAAATTCTTATTCCTTTGGAAACACTTAAGTTGGATTATAAAAAAAATTACTTTCATTTTCTTTTTAGAGTAATCTAGAATTTTTGCATCATCATGTACACTTTGCATTAGGGTAGTTTCGCATCATTAGAGCATCAATAGTTTTTTTTTAGTTTTTGTGAGTGTGAAGTCTGTTGCAAGAAAAGAAAACGAAAAAATTATTTCTTTAATCGAAGTTTCTTAGAACCCAAGTAGAACTTTCTTTTCATTGAAGAACAAACAAGTGCATTGCATATAAGTTAGTTTTTCATTAATTTCTTTTTCATCAACGAACACCATCAGTTTCACTTCCGTATTGTCCTTTTGACTTAAAAAGAACAACCACTTAAAATCCAGCGCTAATAAAATAAACTAAAACTTTTTATATTGTCAATAAGTACACCAACAAGTTTTAGGTTATTTAGGGCCTTGGATTAGGTGAGAGGAAATTAAACACTCCAAGGTCAATCTAAATTGTCAAACTTAGAATTCTAAATAAAGAGTGAAAATCCAATAGCATTAGGGAGACCGGGAAAGCTCCATGACTGGGAGTTAAGTAGAAGGGTTTTTGAAGATAAGGATGAGAGATATCCCCTCTCTTACTTGTCAGATCTTACCTCATGACTGTTTCACCTGGCTTCTGATACGAGTTGGTATATTTAGTTCCCTATCCTAGGGATCTACATAGGTGGCTGTGGAGGAGAATCCCGTGGCACCTGAGGTCGATGTTGCATCACTTTCAGCAGTACTTTTGGAGGGCACCCTTGCAAAGCTTGGGGCTTGCACAGGCAAAGACTGTTGTTTGGAGGTTAGCGTAACTTCCTCTGATACCTTCGCTAGTAGACCCAGGGCGTAATTACCCCAGTCTATTTTCACAAGGCCCTTATTATTCACTTTCTTGTATCTTGGTGTCTCGTCCTAATCACCCAGAGCATAAATAATTGGAAGTTGTTTGACTGTTGAATTGTTTAGGGACGATTTTAGTGAGTTTTCTGTGATCCTAGTCAGCCTAGCTTTCAAATTTCTTAAGTCTTTAAGTAGATCTTATTAAATAATTCAAAGTAGCTGACCAATCACTTAGACAGTCCTGTAGACTTCGTGGGCTTTCACTTGTGAGTCCAGAGCCTTCTCCTAGAAGCCATAGGAGCAAATTTTCAAGTGGTTTTCAACTTGTGGCAGTTGGTGCATCGGAGATTGATCCTTCGCTTGGCGGCATCAGTGTACAAGGTAGACCTGGTACTACTGTTTGGTCAATTTAGTGTGATCTAAATTGCTATTTATATTGTCAACCCAGGGTTCGTAGACTGACGAAGTGAGGTGTACTATATGTACTTAGATAACCATTTTCTTAAGTTTTTGTCGTTTTAAGCTTTTTTAGTTTGTTTTTGGATTTTATTCTTTTCTTAATGTGTGGTGATGAAAGTGAAGTGTGAAGTGTGTGGAGTGTGAATGGTTATGATTTCTATGCTTGAAAATTGCTCAAAAGAAAGCTTTACAATAACTGAAATAAAACCAATCAAAAAGTGAACTAATGGCAATGTCCCAGTATCCTTGCTGCTGAAAATGGAAAGAAAGCAAAAATTGGAAAACAACTCAAACTAAATTAAAGCAGCTAACTCACACTACTTGAGCCTTTTAGATCCTATGCCCCTTGGCTCAATCTACCTTAGAGGATTAATCATGAGCATAACAAGCAATATGATATTTAACTGTGAAAGAAAATAAATTGCATAAGGAAACTAATCATACTACTTGAATTCTTCAAATCCTTTACCTCTTAGCTCAATCTACCTTAAGGAAGTAATTATGAACATAACAAGCAATATGATGTTTAACTGTTAAAGAAAATAAATTGCATAAGGAAACTAATCACACTACTTGAATTCTTCAAATCCTTTACCTCTTAGCTCAATCTACCTTGAGGAAGTAATTATGAACATAACAAGCAATATAATGACTAAATATAAAAAGAAATTAATCACACTACTTAGAATCCTTTAGTTCTTTACCATACAGCTCAATCTAGTTTATGGAAACAACTATGAGTAAGTACTATGACACTTAAATCACACCACTGTTAGTGATATTATGATCTCCTGCTGATATAGTCATTGATCACAGAAAGAAATCATAAAATTATTAAGTAGTATGACACCTAATTTAGCAAAAAAAAAGAAATAAACAAATAACAATTGGAAAAGGACAATGCTGAATGTAAATTGCAGAAAATGAAGGTTAGCAAGCAGGATAAGATGATCACATATGCCAAAAGTTATTAAAGAAAACAAAAGATTGCCCGGGCTACCTAAAAGGACCTGCCAAAAGCACTGATCAGTTTGTAAAGACAAAGATATAAACAACAGAAATCATAAAGCATAACATCTTATGTACAAACTAATGACAAAATAAAAGCATGAAGAAACTAAACAAATACTTTACAGGGCTTTAGTATGCAGGGGCCCTCTGCCACTTCAGCCAATCAAGTGATCACAAAACTATCTTCAAAACTATCTACTCATGTATTCAAATCAGCAACATGTAAAACAGTGGGGTGGTATAACCAACATCGTGTGGAAATTACATAATAGCTCAGAAATTCTATCCAGCAAAAGTCTCTTTTTAGTGTTTGGAAACACGTTATTTATAATGTAAAATTCCTACAGCTAATTAATCAACAACTTAAACTATTAACTGCGTGCCATGGACACGTAGATCTCATGAGCTGAGATCTAGTTAACTGTCGTTATGCTTCTTAAATCCTAGAGTGATGGGCTATTAGATTTTTTGTTCAAACACGATCCTCAGATGTGCTGGAGCCTCCGTGAGCTGGGAACTAAGCCACGTTTCATTCACGTGCCTTTAACAGTAACGTGCCATAGCTGGACTCTTCGGTTGGCCACGTCTTTGACTTGAGTTGACCATGGCTTCAAAATGATGATTTGGCTGGTTCAAGGGGACACGATCCATGTACATGCCATATGGAGCTTGCCCATATGGCCCGTTCCTTCAGAAGACACTTGGAGCACAGCCTTTAACAAAATGGCTGAGGAAACCTGTGCGGGCTGCGGAAACATGTGCTAGCTGCGGAAATTGACAAGTTTCCACAGCTGCATGAACAAAAGACTAAACCAAACAACAGACATCAGTATAGTTAGAAAACCATGTAAATAGTCCTTTTTAAACTATAATGTAATGATTCAACCACTAGATGAGTGAAGTGAATGGAGTATGAGGGTTAAGAGGGCGTGTAGGAAGGTGCAAGGTTGAGGCTCAACATACCCCCACTGTGAAGGTGTTGCATGTCCTCATGCAACCAAAACTGTATGATTTTCCTTTTAATCTACATGCTCCGAGGCCTCTGCAAGGACATCTAGTCCTCTTTTCTTTTTCCTTGATGCCATTGACATCATCATCCTTGGTTTTCTAACCAGACATTTAAACTTGAGATTGATTAAAGCCCTGCTTAGCTTCTTGCATCTCTTTTTCAGTCTTCTATTCTTCTTCTGCCATAGTCCTAAATGGAGCATGGTATTGTCATGGACCATTTTGTCCACTTTACCTTGCTCTTTGAGTGTTTGATTTTCTTGTATTATGTGCCTATTTAGGACTTCCAGTTCAAACACTTCTTGCTTTAGTGACTGAACCTGGGCATCAAGTGGCAAGGAAGTGCTAGGTCCTGCAACTGATTGCTCTAGAGATTCCAAATAATTATACACCTCCTGCTGGTTAGGATCCACATCAGGTGGTTTTCTTTGTTTGAACTCAAAATTTTGTGGTGGAGGACTGCCTGCTCCTTCTTGCCGAAAAGGACTTTCCTCTCGTGCAGGGCTTATGTCAAGGCTTGGCTGTTCTGGTGTTTTCTCAAGTATTTCTTCACTCAAGTCAATGATGTGGGACTGTTCTCCCTTTGTTTTCTTCTATTTTCCTTTTAACCGGGAGCTTCTTCTCAAGGATGAACTCACAACTGTCTTCTCTGCACTTTGTTTCCCTTTCTACTATTTCTTAGCCAAGGCAGCAGCTTTGAGATCCTCTAGCCTTTCTGATAAAGGCCGGTAGTCCTCTTCCAATGATTTTCAGGTGATGGAGATATTTCTTGAGTGACTACTTTGCCCTTTTCCTTATTTTGTCTATTGTTCTTGGACTGGTCTTCTTCCTCTTGATGGGCAGTCTCTTCAATTTCTTTAAGAGGGGAGTCTTAAGCTATAGCATTTTTATCCCTCCTCCTACTTTTTCTTGGGATTTTTGATGGACTGCTTCCAGAGGCTTCAGCTGGCTCTTGGAAGTAGTTCTTTGTTAGAAATTGATCCCAAGTATCATTGGATTTCTTTAACTGCTCTTCAATTAAAATTTTTATGAGCCCATGGTGATAGAGATGGGGCTCAATATTTCCCACATGCTTTTGAACCGTGATGCTCATTTTCTTTAGACTTGCCAACAGAAAATGTGATAAACTGATAACATGTCCATCCATAAAATTCATCATTAACCTCACATGGTACATGTACATGGAGCCAAACGGCCCTCGCATGTAATAAATTTTTGTATTACCAACAACAAACCCAACCATTCTTCTTTCAATACATTGACAGGGATACCACGGGTGAAAATTGTGGTGTCCATACCTTGATTGCGCAGCATCGTTCTCCAGACTTGGTCATCTACGTTCCTATTCTTGAACCATCTTTCTCCGTCTAGAGGCAAGCCTGTAGCTGCTGCAATTGTGGCCTCTGCCACTGCAAACTTTAAGTTTCCCACCTCTGCTGTCTATCCGTTAAAGGACCTTGCAAAGGTCTTAGTTACTTCCTTATTATACCATTTAAATTTTTGAATAAACCTGAGCCATTTGGCTTTCTTTAACAACTCTTTGACTTGGGGATATCCTTCCAAGTACTTTGCTCCTTCTGGCTCGGCTCTCAGCAGTTTTCCCATTCTTTTGGCCTTAAATTTACTGTGGGTTTTTATCTACGTATGAGGGTTTAAGGAAGGGTAGCTCTGTGACAGATTTTTTAGGGGAAACTAAAGTAGCTATAATCGGGGTTTAGAACTGTGCACTGGCTGTAGTCACAGTAACAAGCAAAGCGTATTGACTGTAGTTGAAAATAGAGGGAATGCTCGGATCATAGGAAGAAAAATAAGTGAGCAGGGGTGACCGTGATCGAACTTATGGAATGAATGTGAGTATATGCGGAGATGGTTATGGCATGAGTGGAGTAACGGCTTGATTTTCCCGAGTTTTAGGTGACTGCATGTGAGGTTTACACGTCTCCAATAGACGGTTGTAGGAATTATGGCTTGTAAGAGCCGTAATACAATAGGTCATGTCTAGGAGTACGAGTCATAAATAAAAGTAGAGTCATTTTTGAGTTTGGATTTCGGGTAATCATAAGACCATTAAGGTGAGTGAATGCAAGATGTATGGGATGGTATTACGAAATAGAAATGGTAGTGGGTGGTTAATTAAATCATTACACCTAGAAGAACTGATCATGGGTTAATAACTATACAAAATGATGACTTGAAGTGCTGTTTGATAGAGAGTTTTGATCATACCTTTGGACACTTGTCATTCTTTGCTTAAAATTTGTAACCAGTTGCTTCTTCTTGATATTTTGATGATGCCCCATGTCCTTAGCTCACGTACACCTGTATTTCACGCTTTTGGCACTAACAGTTGATTTTATTTTGGAACAGAGTGATGCTGGCTACGGAAATTGTTTCTAGCTGTGGAAACAGGTTTCAGCTGCGGAAACGGTGGCCAGCTACGGAAACTGAAATAACACCCCCTGATCTGCACAAAGATATTTTAGAGGAAAATAGCTGAATGAAAAGTAGTCCTGAGCAGGGGAATTTATTGGTGAAATGGAATGGAATGAAAATGGCGTGAAAATGGAATGAAAGTGGAATGAAATGGAATGAGTGGATGAGATGGAATGAAAGTGGAATGAAATGGAATGAGTGGATGAGATGGAATGAATATGGAAAGAACATGAGAGGAGAATTTTTTTTGGAAAATATGGAGTGTCAGGTGCCCCTGATTTTCACCCCATATTTTCGGTATAAGACTGCCAATCCATGATTGCTTTTCAGGCTTATACATTTTTTTTTTTTCTTTTTTTCTTTTTTTTTTTAGAAACCTCAAGAAACCAAGATCAGGCTGATGGGGGAGAAGGATTCTTCTCCACCAGCCTTATTGCAGAATTTTCTTGAAAGATTTTGACAAAATCTTCTCTGGAAAGTGGCTTATGATAAACTTTCAGTCGGTGGCCATTCATAATAATAGGAGTCTGAGATTCATCAATGGTCTTGATTCTTACCGCTCCATTGTCAAAGACTTTGTCAATCTCATATGGCCCAAGCCAATGAGTCTGAAACTTTCCTTTGAAGTCTTTAAACTTGGAATCAAACAGTAAGGCCCAATCTCCTTTTTGAAACTTTCTCTCTTTAATATATCTGTCATGCCACTTAGCTCTTTGATGTTGAACTAGATCAGTTCTTAGGATTGCATCTTGTCTGATCTCATCTAGCTCATTCAATTGCTCCATTCTGTGCTTTTGGGCTTCTGATAGATTCATCCCCAACTGAACTGCCATCTTGAAGGTCTTGACTTGAAACTCAATGGGGAGCAGGACTTCTTTCCCATAAACAAGTTCATAGGGAGAATGTCCTGTTGTGTTCCTCCATGTAGTTCTGCAGGCCCATAAGGCTTCAGGAAGCCTTTCTGCCCAATCTCTTCTATGGAGATGAACAGTCTTGGTGATGATGCTCTCAAGAACTTTATTTGTAGATTCCACTTGACCATTTGCTTGCGGATGGTAAGGAGTAGATTTTCTATGCTTGATTTTATATTCTTCCATCAGCTTCTCCATCAAGTTAGATGTAAATTGACTTCCCTGATCTGTCACAATTTCTCTTGGGACACTAAAATGAGTAAAAATATCCTCAAAAAGAAATTGAACAACTGAATTTTTAGTGGCAGAAGACAATGCCTTGGCTTCTATCCATTTAGTGACATAATCAGTGCAAACCAATATATATTTTTTTGTCTAGATTGTGGATTAATTGGTCCAACGAAATCTAAAGCCCATTTTTCAAAGGGTTCGATGAGTACATGTGGTTGTAGTGTCATTTCATTTGAAAGAGTTGGTCTCCCAACTCTCTGGTAGCTGTCACATCTTCTGACATATTGTTTCGCATCTTTGAAGAGAGAAGGCCAATAATATCCTAAAGAGAGGATTTTATAGGTCGTCCTCTTGTCAGCAAAGTGTCCGCCGCAAGGTTCATCATGACATGCCTTGAGGATGTCAGGAATTTCATCTTCCCGAACACATCTCCTGATCACACAATCTAGCCCTGTTTTAAATAATTCATTAGAAATCCATGAATAATGCGAACTCTCCTGAATAATTTTCCTTTTTTCATTAGGAAATAAGTGTGGAGGTAGCTTCCCTGTAACCAAGTAGTTAGCAATATCTGCATACCAAGGAGCCTTAGTAGTTACTGCAAACAAATATTCATCTGGAAACTTATCCTCTACAGGAGAATCTTCATTAGTATTTTGGATTCTAGACAAGAAATCAGCTACTTTATTTTGTTTCCCTGGTCTATCTAACACAATAATATTGAATTCTTGTAAAAGTAAAAGCCATCTTGTGACTTTGCCATTGGTAACAGGTTTGTTCATGAGATATCTAATGGCAGAATCATCAGTATGGACAAAAGTTTCGTAGCCTGTTATATAATGTCTAAACTTATTGATTGCATGAACAACAGCTAAGAACTCTTTCTCAGTCACAGTATAATTCAACTCTGTGGGAGTCAAATTTTTGCTGGTGTAGTAAATGGCATAAGGAACTAAATCCTTTTGACCCAACACAGCTCCAAGAGCTGTATCTGAAGCATCTATAGAAATATGGAAAG
>APFE030600799.1:0-14955 GCA_000404065.3 Pinus taeda | reverse complement strand
GATACATAGAGACAGGAAAAATGGTAAGCTTTGGTTATCACAACAGAAGTATGTGGAGAAGGTACTTGAAAAGTTCTCTATGAACAATGTGAAACCTGTTAATATTCCACTAGCTTCCCATTTTAAGCTTACTTCGGTTTTAAGTCCTAGAGATGATGAAGAAAAGCAGTATATGTCTCATGTACCATATGCAAATGCGGTAGGCAACTTAATGTATGCGATGGTATCTACAAGACCTGACATTTCACATGCAGTTGGAGTTGTCAGCAGGTTCATGGAAATTCCAAGTAAAGAACATTGGCAAGCAGTGAAATGGGTGCTTCGATATCTAAGAGGCACAAGTGACCATTGCATCGTCTTTAATGGTAATGGTAGTGAAGGATCAGTCTGCGGATATGTAGATGCTGACTATGCAGGTTATTTGGACAAAAGAAGATCTACTACAGGTTATGTCTTTACTCTTGCAGGTGGAGCGATTAGTTGGATGTCAAAGCTTCAAGAAACACTTGCGTTGTCCACTACAGAAGCCGAATATATAGCTGCCTCAGATGCCAGTAAAGAAGCAATCTGGTTAAAGGGTCTGTTAGATGAAATTGGAAGAAAGCAGGAGAAAGTGGATGTACTTTGTGACAGTCAAAGTGCTGTTCACTTGGCTACAAATCCTGCCTATCACAGCAGAACCAAGCACATTGATGTAAGGTATCATTTTCTGAGACATGTGATCGATGGCGGAAAAGTAGCTCTTAAAAAGGTCCATAGGCGAGAGAATTGTACAGACATATTCACAAAGCCAGTAACAGTAGAGAAGTTGCAGTGGTGTTTAGCTTCTCTTGGCTTGCAGAAAAGATGATGAATGGGCATGGGCAAGAAATTAGGAAATTGTTGTCAAGGTGGAGTTTGTTAGTTTTGACAACAAATTAGTTAGGTCTTTAACTGTATTGTAGTTAGGCGGTTCTATTCAGTTATGTAATGATAGATAGGATATAAAATAATGTAATAACATATGAATCGATTAGTGCGGAGTATTCGTCCATTCAATAAAAATTCAATTTTTCCCTATCTTGGCATATCTGAACAAGGGTTCATTCTATTATTTATTTCATCTGTTCTATCTGTTTCTGTTTCTCGGTTTTCTACATTTTGAACACTTCAATATCTACAGAGATGTTTGCCAACCACCAAAACTCATAAGAAATAATTGCTCTTATTAACTTATTTACTACAACAACTCACAGACAATTTTATTTTTATCCTCTGAACCCAATAGTATTTATGTATTTCAGCCACAAGAAAACCATATGTTCTACATCAACAGTTACATTTTCTTGCCAACAACACAATACTGAAGGTTATATTTTTAAGCGAGAGGGACACCCCTGGAAACGTCTTCAGCATGGTGGAATATACAGGCCCATGGTAGAATATGCAGGCCCATACGATGACCATAAGTAAAAAAATAAAAAACAATTTCATATTTTATTGGAAAAGGACACCCACATGCATTGGCATTACAACATGACAAGCTAAGAAAACCCTTTCACAAAGTGGGTAGGTACTAGGTACCATGCAAGAGAAGGGAAGATTATCATAAGAGAAGGGAAGATTATCATGTTCTTGCCAGAGCAAATGGTTATTTATTGCTCTATTTGTATAGTAAATTGGTTATTTATTTGTGAAAAATGGGATGGTTTAGCTGCATTCATATAAAATTAAAGCTGGAGTTAATAGTAACAAAAAAGTGGTAGGTTCAGATAATTCCATTTAACTATGATACAGGACCAATTGGTGGAAGCTAAAAATTTGTGATATTTAATGGAGGATTCTTTAGAGATATTTGATGGATGTTTTTGTTGTTCCCTTCTCAACAAACTCCACACATATTAAAACCAGGCATCAAGCCTACCAAGCAACCTCATTAGAAATTGCATACAAGGTTGAAGAACCACCAAAGACTGAAGAACCACCAAAGACTAACTTCTGGAAGTTATCTGTTCATTTCATCAAGTCATTAATAAACACTGGTATTAAATTATTTGTGAACATTTTTCAATACTATATCATCCATAAATGCCAAATCTTAGAAAAAATATATCAATAACATTCTGAAATGTCCAATAAACATTTAGATTGGGTTATATTATTCTAACCAATTCATTTTCCTCCCCGCTAAAATCCTCATAAACTCCAACATGGAAAATCCATGGAGTAACAACATCTAACTCAAATAATGTCTTGAACACACAAAAAGAGTAAACCTATGATGAATTATAGCAACGATAAACATAATGAATTGTTAAAAAATATACAAAAGCTCCGTCAAGTAAAAGACGAAATGCAATATAAATATTTTGAATCTTCCCAAATAAACCAATAGTATAGATGATAATATACAAAAATGCAATTCTGATATCTTGCATTTTTCCAGCTACTTTCTCACTTCATTTAAGTGAGAGATGTGTATAAATGACAAAACAAACTATTCAATTCCTGTGCATGTATTAATATCAGTATTTATCAATGTTCAGTGGACTCAATTACCCAAAAAAGAAAGAAGAAAGAAAAGAATTACCCAAAATCTAATAAATTAATGAAACATTTACATACCACTGTAAATGAAGTGAATTTCTTGGCCTCCAAAATATGAATGAAGGAATCCAGCGAGTGCGTCACGGGTCGTACAACGCCAAAAGATTTTGAAATCCTCGATGTTTATTGCAAGCGCCGGCGCTCGTAAAGAATACTCCGTTGGGTATTTATATAAATTGTGTATCTCACAGTCGATCCAAACGTGCCTCTCCGGCGACAGAGAAAGTAAGATAATCTCTGCCAACTCAGCAGTTATTCACTCAATTTCTTTATTATCGCAGTCCGTACACTTTCCACGTGTCAAGTTCAACTGTCAACCGAAGTTTTAATTCCCTCTCGAAAATTAAATTTTAAAGTTTTAGGTGATAGTTTTAGTTCAGTTTCAACTGCCACTGATCTCTTTGTCGAAACCAAAGATTTATCTATTTGGAATTATTTGGAGTGGTAATGTGTTGATTGGAACCATGTATTATATTAATACATGTGTTAAATTTTAAAGTGTTAATGGTTGATTGGAATCTCTGTGTTTGTTATTTTCTTTTCTAGAGAAGTGACAATTATGCACAAAGTAAGGTTATAAATAAAATGATAATTTTGTATGGTTTTAATTTTGTATTTAAAAATGATAATTTTGTATTGTTTCAATTTTGCATTTAAAAAAGGCATTGTTGTTATTTGCTAAATGAAAATTTAATATATTGTTTTTTAATATTTTTTAAATAATCACGTTTAATCCAAAAAAATTAAAATTGGAATAAAAAATATTTAGTATAATTTTTAATTAATAGGTAGAATAATAATTTATTTATAATTATTATTAAAGTTGTTATTTTGTATAAGAGAAATGTGGAAAATTTTGATGAGAGATTTGTGGAGATGACTTTCTTCATGTATAAATAAATATCTGTCTTAATGAAATTTGCTAAAATTGAGTGTCATTGTTGTTGAATGCCTTATTCTTATTATGTTGATGTTTCTCTTCATTAATTAGTATGTTTTTTTTAAATTGGGAAATCAGAATGTTAGAGCGAATAAGAGAATAGAAACATTGAAATGAGGCCCTGGGAAAAAAAAATAAAAATAAATAAATAAATGTGGTGTTACTTTTAATTTAATGTTGTGGCTTAGATATTCACATTAAATGAAGGCTTTTTTAAATAAATACTTTATCCTTAATAGGCTAAGTTTGACTCAAATCGGATATTCAAAGTGTAAATCTAAGACAATTATTTCAGGTGTTTAAATGCATAATTTTTAATATACAATGTATTTCTAGTTCTTGAATTATTTGGACTTTAAAAGTGTTCTCAACCTTACATTTCACTAATCATTCAAGAATATACACAAATAATAAAACAATAGAGAAAGAAAAAAGAACTCATCATTTAAGTTGTGTTAAAGTGCGGGGGATTCATTCAACAAACCTCTAACATAGCACGTGCGTTCGTGGCATTCTAAACAATACCTTTAATTTGACAACATATTGGAAAATGATTGGTTTAAGGGGGCTTGACCCAGGTTCAGAGTGTATTGCACACCAACAAAACCCTCAACCACTAGCCCTTTGGCAGCAACCTGCAAGCAGATCGCAGTCTCACCCGAAGCGGTTATGGGAGGTTACAAAACCAGGTTTCTTCAGCTAGAGGGATATCTGTGTTGTGACTCCTGTGTGCTTACATATGTATTATATCTATCTACAACTTCGCGTACATGAATAACTTCGCGCTGATGATTAATTTCACAAGCTGGTACTTAAAACATAAACATAATAGAGAACAGTATAACACGTATTAGGCTAATAATCATTCAAAAATAAAAATATTTTTAAAGAAATTGAATATTAAAAATTTAATAATAAATTTTTTAATAATAAAATTAATTTAATTAAAACCATAGCATTATCAAACCTGTCAGCTCTTTACATTACTGTCCCTACCCCATCCTCTATTTATTACACATCAATCTCTGACTTTTTCACATATCTAATCGCAATGATAAACCACTTAGGTTGGTTCGAAACGTCGATACAAAAAACAATAATGTGATGACTTTAGAAGACATAACCACACAATAACACGTATTCTTTCGCATAATTCAGTAAAAAGCACAATGAGCACAAAAAGATACGCAATACTTCGCCAAAACTTCTTCTTTATTAATAAGGATCTTCAATACATACATGTCTATGATCTGTGCACCTAACTGTATGTGGTCTGCGCACTCAGTTGTAGACTCTTCAAGGCCTCTGTGCACTCAGTTGCAGAGCCTTCCAAAAAATACAGACCCAAGACAAAAAATATGATCAATCTATGAATTATATCTATGCTTAGCTAGTTATCTTCGACAAAGTATTACATCTTCTTTATATGTGCTTCCTTACTACAAGACCATGGTCCACATACCATGGATCCGACAAAACAATGGACTAATACCTAAAACCCATTTACAAAATAAGGGACTTTTGACGCACCCTAAAGCCCCTAAACATTGTGCGATGAATAGAACTTCGCCAGCTCCGCTCCTCAAAATGCAGACTCTTTGACCAAAACTTCGACTAAGTTGGGTTGCGCCCAAAAAGCCCCCAACACTCACCCGTGACTCATCCCGAGTCACTTAGCCGCGGTTCCCTTGATTTTCGCTGCAATTCCATTGTATATTTCATTATACTGCTAGATTGTCTCTGCCATTTGTTTCTCCTCTCGGCGCGCATCCTCCAACAATGCCTCTGTGGTTGGGCCAACAACATTCTACAATATTTTTGCCTCCCTTTTCTTCAACTCTTTGACCCTTTCATCCACTTCTTGAGAAAGTTTGAGGGTGTCGCCATGCCATGGCTGAGTTCTCGCTTGCGAAATTTTCTCCTTCCTCTAAAGATCATCTATCTACTTTTGGAGGTTCTTTCCTTCACTAATACTGGCAAGCTTCTACAATACTAGTAGGGTATTTACAATAGCCAAGATCTTGTCGTGTTGCTTCTGCTTCCCCTGTAATTCCTCCTCAATCTTTTGGATGTTTGTATCCTCCTACAGTGAGGTCCAAATCTGCATCGTGTCATCCAACAATTTCCTGCAGTCTGCCACTGTGTCGGAGATGCCTTTCAATGCTACCTTTAAGTCTTTCTGCCTCTGCCCCCACACTTCTGGTGGCGTTCCTAGCTGCAGCCTTATTTGCAGCTCTGATATCTACACTTCATACTCGAATTTTATCTTTTCCAATGTATTCTTTGATTCCTTGATCGTGAGGGCGAGATTCGCGACCTTCTCTACTAGTGGTTCCTCCTCACTGACCTTCATGTCCGGGACTGTGCTGCGAGTCTCTTCGATGGATTTTTCTAACTGTTTTTGTCGCTGACATGCATCGTCTCTTTGCTTAGCCACCTTCTCTAGCTCCTTCTTCATCGCAACTTTCAGTTAAAGAATTATATATTGCAGAGCAATGGAACACATAAACTATTGCAGAAATATAAACACAGAAAACACATAAAAGCAAGAGAGACACAGATATATGTGGTTCACCTAATTTGGGCTATGTCCATGGAGAAACAACCAGTCCTTCCTTTTATATTATCCAGCCAAATGAAGAGATACAAACTACAACAAATCTGTTGTAATTCCCTCTTCGCTCTCACACAATCTCCTCCCTCTTTCTCGCTCAGAATATCGATTTACGTAGTCGTAATACAATTCCCTCATATATAGCGATGGGATGCCTTCTAGGGAAAAAACCCTAAATTAAACATAAATTCTACTGCCACATTACGAACTGGGGTCCAATGCAGCGATACCTATGAATAAAGAAGATAATTAGGCTCCACAGCCAACACTTTCTCCATTTCCACCTGTATTGTCAATGTCGAGGTTCGTTGTTCCAACTCTTGCAGCTCGGTTATTAAACATTTGATGTAATTCGTGTAACACCTAAATGGATAGCATGGTAATATTTATGTTGATGGTCTTCCATGATTTGGCCCATCCTTTGTCCTCTTGTGTGTAGAATTATAGTGCCCCAGCTGACACCTGCAAAATTCTAACGCTGAATTGCGTGTCCATTCTTCGCTCTACCTACAATGGTTGAGTTATTTGTTCTGGTAGTTTTTCTATTTGTGGAAATGCCTTCATCTCCACGATGCTCTGTTGTACCTCAGCCAAGATCGTTCTATAGTGATCATCAATTATATCCCAGGTCTCCGCTGTGATCTCCTGGACCTTCTTTCTGATCTCATCGATGTCCCCATCAGTGAGGAAAATCACTTCTGCACCCTTGGACTTATCTACCTTCTACTTTTTCCTCTTACCTACCGCAGTTTTTGTTTCTCTCCTTCTAACAATAAAAGGTGACTCCTCTGTTACTTCTGTATCACTTAGGGGTTCCTCATTCTCGTGCTTTGTTTCCTCTGTTTCTATCTCTACATCCTTTCCACTTATACCTGCATCCTGCGAGGTACCCTTCTTTGTTCCAACTGCTCCACTAGGTGGAGTCATCCATTCTTCTAGCCATTGTCGTACTATTGTGAGCAAATCATCTTCGGTTACTAAGTATGGAAATGGGTGCCATGCCCTAGTTGGGTCCTTCACTGCCTTCACATAGGCTCTATGAAAGTCCGCTTTGAAGTCTGCAATGTGACACACTGCTTATATAAACTAGGTGACAACCTTGGATGTTGATTCACCACTATGTGCAGATCCATTTCCATCACCCCAAAGAAAATCCTATTCTCTGTTACACACGTCGTCTCCTTAGTAAACCACAGGGACGCATACCTCGCTGCTTCACAAACATCCACCTCAACAGATGGAAACTGTAAGTCCTTCCATTCTTTCCACCCAACTAGCGTGATGAGGATTATCATCCAAGTGTAGTGGAATGTCTTCCCCTCTTATTATGCTTCCCTGTAATATGTTAAAAATTCCTTGCATAGATAGGCAGCCCAGTTAAACTAGACCCCTAAGCAACCAAAGATACTATAGTTTTAGTAGCCTCATTGGCCCTGTACTTCCTCATTATCTTACCTGCCAAGATGTGCATGATGAAATGCACTCCTTGTTCATCGATGGAATTGATATCATATCCCCGCAACTTCTTCACTAGTCTGAACTTTTCCTACATCATTTGTGCCATCTCGTTGTCCCTATTTTTGCCCACAAATTCTTCTGCAGGGTATTTTCTCTGATGAGGCAATGTTTTGATTCTTCTGATTAACATCTCATCGATCAAGATCTTTGTCCCTGGCTAGATTCATCCATCATGCACCAGTGCAAAGAGTTGTCGCACACATATTGTACTTGATGTGCTTCAACCGAAGTGTGGCACATTCAACATATTCAAGAGGCCCTCTCTCTACAATCCTACAGCCCACTAGAACAACTCTAGCCTCGTGACACCACTTTCTAGGTACCGAACCTGCCTTAGATATCTACTTGGTTCAAATTGCAGTTATTTTCTCCAATTGTTAAATTCTCCATCTTCCATCTTCAACTCGGGTATCTTCCCTGACACTTCACCCTCAAATAGAACTTCCTCCGACAGCAATGGAGAGTACATGGCAAACTTTCCCTCCTTTGGTTCCTTAACCGACTTGCCATTTGATTTTCTTGGTGGCATGTAAGGTGGGAGCACAACGAGAATCTCTTTGTCTTTTGCCTCCATGCAGTGAAATTCGACATCCTCTTCACTATCATTGATCTGTTGAGGCGCCTTTTGTTGCATCAAATTCTTTCCTTTCAGCACAAGCTTCTTTCTTTTACCTTCTTTGTTCTTGTGCGCACTTCCTTCTGTGTTTCCCTCCTTGGGGATGTTCTTAGTTCTGCCCCAAGGACCTGAGCTGGTCCCTTCTCTTGCTTCTTCTGTGGTTGTGATTCTGTGGGTACCTACTTTCTGGGCGACCTCTAGCACCTTGGGTACATGGGTGCTGCTTGTGCCTCCATAATACCTGCTAATCCTCTTTCTACAAATATTTTAACAAGTTCCTCAAAGCTCTCCTCAGACATACAAAAGCTCTCTTCTCTTTACAGTTAGATGCAATTTCTCAACTTCTCTAGACAACAAAGTGTCAAATGTGGTGCAGGATATGGCTTTTATAACGAATTTGAATTCCAGCCCCATGATTGGTTCAAGGTTTGCTCATTTAATGCAGGTATGGGGCTAGATACAACCAATTGTGATTCATAAATTCTCTTCTCTCGCACCCCTTAATGATAATTTCTTTTTAATGATAGCTTTTTCCTTGAAACGGTCATATTTCCCGTCAACTTCGACGAACCTTCCCTCGTAGCGCATTCAACTTTTCTTTGTCACAGTTCCTTCGGACTTTGTCATACTCTTGAGTATCACGCAGTAATCTTCCTTTGGCAAAGTCCCTTTCCATAGAGTAGTTTATATTCCTGTGCCCACTTTCAACTGCAGGTGGCACTAAGACTTCCTTCTCTTCATTTTTCAGTGTGAAGTTCCAGGGACATATTCACCCTTTTATATCTTCAATCTTCTACCATTCACATGTCCTAGAATCAGTTGACCATTCAACTTTGTGAGCTAAATTGCACCACCATCAAAGATGTGCTTGCTGATATATGGTCCTAACCAATGTGTTTTAAATTTTCCTGGGGATTTCGTGAAATTGTTGTCATATAATAATACAATATCTTCTTCTCGAAATGTCTTCTTCTTGATATTCCTATCATTCTGGGCTTTCTCCCTTGCTTTCTGCACTTGCTAATGGAACCCTGCTATCAACCTGGCTTCTTCTAGAGCTAGTATCTGCTACATTCTTTCCTTCATAATGTTAGGGTCTGCCATATCTCTAACAGTTGCAATTCTCAAACTTGGCACAATGTATTCCACAGGCATAACTCCCCCTTGTCTATATACCAACCTAAACGGTGTCTACCCTGTGAATTTCTTTCATGTTTTTATATATTCCCACAACATCGGTGGAATCCTTAAATCCCAGTCATATCTGTTCAAATTGCATACCTTGGTCAATTCATTCTCCAGTTGCTTGGGATTGTTTGAACCCTCATTGATTGAGGATCCCGAAGAGCACAATCAATTGCCTTCTATTGATGACCTGCTACTTGAATATCTTAATGAATTGAAGGAAGACACATTGCTGGACAGGAAGGTGAGGACAATGCGCAGGGGAGATGTTGAGTACCTCAGAATTGGACTCAAGGGTTCAAAGCCAAGCAGTGCAAAGTGGGTAGAGATTGGACAAGTGAGAAAATTGTACCCTCACTTAGTCGATGCTTGAAAACCAACTTTTGGTGGTCCAAAATCTTTTTCAATGGGAAGGCCGTGATTCGAATTGGATCCATGAAGAAAAATCAAAGCACTGTGATTGTATCAAGTCGGGACAAACTTCAAATCAAGAGCACAAACCGATCAGAAAGACCTATGAATAGTGGCAGTTAGCAGGCAGCGTGGAACGACAAGGACCTCAGCCAAAGCGCGCTGACCGAGGCCCATGGAGACTGTGTAGGAGGTGAAACTAGCACCTAGGAAGCCAGGATCAGGAAAAGGAGGATGATTCTGATGCGCGATTAGCTGGGCATCGCTTGGCAAAACCCCTCGAGAAGGAAGGGCCTTGAGTGCTCGATCGCGTGGAAGTCGGAGAACCATGGGGAAAAGTGCTAAAAGCTAAAGGTGGGATCCGCGCTCTGAAACTGGCGGTATTTATCGGAGGCACCCTTGGGTGGTAAGCAGATTTGGAGAAAAATGAGCGATTCCACTCAGCACCCAACGCATGGCAGGCAGAGAGAGAAAACCACTGCTCATCATGCGCTAATGGTCGAGCAAGTCAACCGCACGAAATGAGCAAATGACGTTGGATCTCGGGGCTCCAGATCTAACGACTGAGAAAACACCTGATGAAAGAACCGAATGTGACAGGGGATTTAGCCGCAACAGAAAGAATTTTGACGTCCAATTTGACCACCGAGTTGGTGGATGACTCATTCCACAAAGTAATGGAACAAAACAAAAAAAAACTGAACCAACAAGGAAAAGTTGGCGCAGTTCGCAAGAGGAAAAGTGTCCACTCCCTGTGAGCCGTTGATGATGACGCCAAGATAGGGAATTCCAAGCGAGTAGTAGCAGGCGACCCGATGGAGGAAGAAGAGGAAGCGAACAATCATGAGATCAATTGGCTTTAAAGCCAAGAACAGACACCGAGAGGAGAAAGCAAAAAGAAGAAGACAAAGACAGAGAAAGGAAGAGATAGTGAAGCAAAGAGCAGAAAGGCAGAGAGCCAAGCTAACCTACAGCATAAGGCAGCATCAAGCAATCCCTGAGAGAATTTGTCGGGAATCGAGCACCACATTGGGCTCCTCCCATTAAAGACCAGAAAGGTCAAGTTTTGGTATGGAAAAGAGTATGTGTACTCTAGTGGCTTGGGGGATCCAAGAACCACCCTACCAAACATTGTTCTATTCAGGAGACTCAATTTGAGCTCCTCATTGTAATTCTCTGCTTTAAAGACATAATAAAAGAAGGCCACCACTGAAAGCTGGACTGGAGACGTAGCCCTAGAGGATAGGGTGAACTCTTTATTAATTTTTATGCTCTTGTATTTGCTTACTGTGTTTCTCTGCTATTTTCCATATTTCCAGTGTCTGTGTATTTCGCAATCTGATCGATCTGTTGCCTAAAATCACATGGACACACACCAGCACGTGAGTCTATAATACCTTCATTCAATAGTTAATTAACTGAGGTCACTCATAGGGTGATTATCAAATCAGTTCTTTAGTCAACAAAGCAATTGTGGGGATGGATTTCATTTCTTTTACAAACTTTTGCTGGTTTTCAGTTCCTGGCTGTTTATTGCAGGGTGCAACCAAATCCTGGAATGTAGCTAGCTCAGGTGGAAAGGGTGGGTATTTTTCGCGACCCCCTCCTGGGGCCATGGCTCTGTAGTTGTGTGCAGTCTCGTGGTTGATTGTGGCTCCTCGCGCGCTCTCCGGGCTTCCTCCTACCAACCACGAAGGTTGCACTAGACTCCCGCTATCTGGTCCTCGCGCACAGACGAAACACTATTTAAGTACTAAAGAAGTTTTTCAATATATGGGATATGGGATCATAAAAACAAGGGAAAAAAGTTCAAGATTAAAGATAAATAGCCCAACTTCCTCATAAAACCTCTTCTCTCATGCATAAAGTCTCTCTAGGGTTGAGAAATGGTGTCCTCGTGTTTAATGCTCATCAATGTTGAGGAATTCAAAAGTGTCTTTTTAGACAAGAGGTAATTTCGATGACCAACTACAAGATAAGGCATTGAAAACTTTAGCAAAGCTGTGATTGTTCCCTATAGCACATACAAGCAAATTGACTGAGCCATATAAAAAAAGTTATTTACCTCAAAGAAAACAAGAATATTTTATATTAAAAAAAACACAAGAAATATATGTACAAATGCATGCACAATGGAAGTTTCAAAGTCATCTCATATAAGGGTTGACAAGAAAACGTGAACAAAGATTTGGGTTGTAAATTTAGACAACAATCCTCATCCTTGGAAAAGTTAAGAAGGTAAGAAAAACAGAGAGAGCCTCATATTTTTGAGCATCCACAGTTCAACTCAATTTGCGGTACACAAAAGTTTGTTTTCAATGGATTATAAGAGTTGAGAGCAAACTTCTCATTTGGACTATGAGGGAGCCTAAAAACTTTGAATCTGATATGGAAATATATCCAAACTTCTTTACAATATAGAAAGCAAGGCAACTAGCATAGAAATAAGTTATATTAAAATTCATGGATGACCAAAGCTCAATGGAATGGAGAATTATAGAGTATGTTATATATAGTCAAGTGGAAATTACAGTTATCTAAAAACTTTGAAAAAAGACCTTGAGAATGCATTCCTGTAGCTCTTGGACCATCTACCCAAAAATTTTATGGTTTTTGGAAATTACATTACTAATCTGAATTTCACATTCAATGAATGCATGCACAAAGGTCATAGCACTGCAATGGCGGAAGAGTTTAGAAACCCTCTAGAATATTTGCCAACCACTAAAACTCATCAAGAAATTTTTAGCATCTTCTCTTATCCACTACAAAAACTAACAAGTAATAGGGGCAAGCATTGGAAGCCTCTTCGACATGGTAGAGCATTATGCTCAAACCAATAACGTCACCCCAAGTGGATAGCCTAACTATAGGAAACATACAAGCCCATATGACGACCATAAATACACAAATAAAAAAACAATTACATAATATGTTGGAAAGGGACACCCACATGGATTGGCATTCCAACATGGCAAGCAAAGGAAAGTCCCTTTCATAAAGTGGGTAGGTACCCTACAAGAGAAGGTAAGGCTATCATGTTCATGTTATAGCAAATGTTCATTTATTGCTTTATTTGTATAGTGAAGAGAAGGCACTTTCATGTCCACAAAATGGAGGGTTGACTTTTTCTTTTAAAAAATGAGAAAGTTGAGCTGCATTCAAATAAAATTAAATCTCGAGTTAATAGTAATAAAAAATGGTAGGTTCAGAGTATTCCATTTAACAATGATACATGACCAATTGGTCCAAGCTAAGAATTTCTTAGATTTAATGGAAAATTCCTTAGAGATATTTGATCCATATTCTAAAAGATTTTTTGTTGTTACCTTTTCAACAATCTCCAAACATACTAAAACCATACATCAAGCCCACCAAGCTACCTCATCAGAAATTGCATACAAGGCTGAAAAACCACAGAAAACTAACTTCTGAAAGTTATCTGTCCATTAAATCATTACTAAACATTGGTATTAGATTGTTTATCTGTTCATTAAATCATTAATAAACATTGATATTAAATTGTTTGCGAACATTTGCCAATACTATACAACACATAAATATATCAATGACATTCTGGAACGTCCAAATTAGACCAATGCAAACTACGAATCGGCACGAGTATGTCATTAGCCACATAATTGGTCCAATTTAGTAAATATGAAGTTAAATAATGGATAAATTGCAAGCTTATTCTCTTTGGATATCAGGCTAGATTATCTCTGCAGATTCTCCACTCTGTGAAGCCATCAAAAGAATAGATGAAAAATCCAACAGTTACATCAGGTCATACAAAGCTAAGCTTAACCAAACAAAACATGAAGCAATATGAAGATTTGCATCACAGGTCTGAAATTTCGGCATGAATTTCTCAAACACAGTGAATCTGGAAACCCAAAATATCAATACACGACATTGATTTCAGAAGGCTTTGAATATTCTCAAAATATTACATGAGAATAATGTAATTTCTCTGGATTCAGCTGGTCCACGACAAAGATATACTGGAAGTGAATTTGTACTATGGATCACTATAAACAAAACAAATGATTCTATTCACTACGTACTAGTAAATTTTTCAATATATTGGATCACAAAAACAAGGAAAAATAATTCAAGTTTAAATATAAACACCCTAACTTCGTCATAAAGCATAAAGTCTCTGCAGGGTTGAGCGATGGCTTCTTCGTGTTTAAGGCTCATCAGTGTTGAGGAATTCAAAAGTATCTTGGCCGACAAAATATGTTTTCGAAGACCAACTCCAAGACAAGGCATTGAAAACTTTAGCAAAGCAGTGATTGTTGCCTATATGACATAGAAGCAAATTGACTGAGCCATATAAAAGTTCTTTATCTTAAAGAAAACAGGCATTTTTTAGATTTAAAATCAGAAAAAGTCACATAGTATAGATGCATGCATCATGGAAGTTTCAAAGTCATCTCATATTAGGCTTCACAAGAAAGCGTGAACAAAGATTTGGGTTGTAAATTTAGACAACAATCCTTATCTTTGAAGAAGTTAAGAAAAGCAGAGAGCGCATAACTAAAATAAATAGACAGACAAATGCACAGGCAGAAATACCAGCAAAGTGAGACAAAGCTCACACAATTTGATCAATCCTTTTGCTCAATTACATTGCACTTATATAGGAAACTCAATTCTGTTCAACCACTCATAACTAACTATTCTGTTCAACCACTCCTAACTAATTATTCTGTTCAACCAACCACTCATAACTAACTATTTCTGCATTATTCTCACATCCTCCCTTAATGGAGAAATGGATTTTCTACAACATCCTCCCTTAATGGAGAAATGGATTTTCTACAATACCTAACTGACTTCTAAAAACTTCAAATTTGATTTTACCAAGGGGCTTAGTAAATATATCAGCCACATTATCCTTGGTGTTACAAAATATCAGTCCAATTTCATTTGACTCAATTTTCTCACGTACAAAGTGGTACTGTAACTCAACATGTTTTGTTCTAGCATGGTAAACTAGACTATGTGCTAATTTGATAGCACTCTGATTATCACAATTGATACATGTTGCACCACTTTGCGCTTCTTCAAGATCTGCAA
>APFE030600795.1:147843-162760 GCA_000404065.3 Pinus taeda | reverse complement strand
TATATATATATAAGTGGTGGTAAAAGAAAATGTAGGTAGTTGTGACTGTCATATGCTATACTTGAAATAAGTACTTAATAACTTAAATAACTCTATGGACTATCAATAGTTGATTGGAATGAATACAGGTTTACAAAAATATGTGAGTAAAGACCAACTCTCTAGCATGGGAGTTTTCAGCAAAGGAATATCCCATAGCCATTTATACCTCAACAACACTGGAAAATTACAGATACCATCATCAAGAAGTTATAGAATAAAAAAGTATACGAACCTCCTATCAAATAAATTAAAAAAAATGGAATTGAGAAGCTAGCCATAAATTACAGGAAAAGGTGCTAAAAGAGACTTTCATTCACTAAACAATTAGAATGCAATTATTCCTCTCCCAGGAGATAAATAATCTAAGTTGGGACAAGGGAGCTAAGAGGGTTGGAGGGAAGAAAACCCAAGGCAAGATTAGAGACTTGGTACCAGAGTAAGGAGGTCCAAGAGAGGAGTTGAAGCTTCAAGCTTCAGAGTTTGAAACAGGATGTTGTTGAAAGTTGGTAGAATTATGCCATATAGGGTATCCTTAAGCTAGTGTGTGGCCAATGGGATCCTTAAGAAGCACTGTAAGTCTGAGTTCTTGAGTGAATTGGCAAGATATTAATGCCCTGAACAGACCTCAGTGCTCTCTATCAAATAACTATTCTGGAAAGAAACTAGCTCTAGGGGAAAATGAACATGATAGCTCTTATCACAGGCTGGGTGGAGCACTCCCTTTCTTGGTGACTTGGAGTTGGTTAGAAAATAAGCAAAGTTGAGTATTAATTATAACATGCCGAGTTTGTCTATTAATCTTCTTGACAACCTAGCAGAATGAAGCAAGTCCTTTGTAGATGATGAACAAAGAGGTAAGAAGCTTACGTGAGAGAGGGGAATCAATGGCTTAATCAACAATATTGCAATCTTGTAGTCTTATACTGTATAATCTTTGTACTCAAATATTTCTATGTCATTAATCGGATCACTATATTTACGAAGTTTGAAAGTCTAAGTGCGATACAACTAAATGATGTAAAGTTGAAATCGTATTTAACTTTTATTTTTTTCCAATATTTGTGACTTGTGTAGTAATGTATGTATGATCAGGCAAGTACATAAAAACCTTGTAGGGTGAGAATCTTTAGAAATTGGAATTTAGCGGTACAACTAAGTAAAGTTGAAATCGTATTTAAATTTTATTTTTTTTCCAATATTTGTGACTTGTGTAGTAATGTATGTATGATCAGGAAAGTACATAAAAACCTTGTAGGGTGAGAATCTTTAGAAATTGGAATTTAGTAAATAAATATTTTTTTAATGAAGAAGTAAGTTTACAAGTGTAAGGGAGATGTCACAATTTTGTTCAAAATTTAGTAGATATTTTTAAAAATTATAAATTTGTTAAATTTGTAAATTTAAGTGTTTTATTGTGTTGAATCTATTTATGCATTTAAAAGTGCATTTTAAACCATAAAACATCATAATATTGCATAATTAAAAAAAAAAAGTCATTTTATATATTAATTAGAGTAGGAGTAGTGTTTAAGTGTGACTTTTGGAGTTTCCAATGGCGGAATTTGGAAAAACAAATTGTGGCCAAATCTTGATTCTTGTTGTTTAAACTGATTTTTTTACTGCATTTATGGATTTAACACCCTCAAAATCCCCTGGAGCACTTTTATTGTGAAGATTTCACCTATGAGTGATTTCAATGAATCCTTGTGAGAATCTACACAAATTAGATGGAAAATAAATCTGAAATCTTTCCAAAAATTTTCACTTAAAGAATAGTAAATTAGATTATATCTTTTTTTTGTAGTTAATTTTCTCATAAATCCCATCTACAATATTTTATGGTCTATGTTTAGAACCTACTAATGAGGTTCATCTTCATATGTCGAAAGCTAACTATAAAAATAAATACTAAACACAAAAATCTAAAGTCAAATAGATTATATTTTATTTTTAATTGATTTTCCATGACTTTATTTTATAAACCATAATTATTATTTTTAATAAATAATAATATTTTAAAAAATGAATTTTAAACTCCCCTAAAGTATTATAGGATTAATAAATAAAGTAATATAAATTGCCAATGGAGCATCAATTAATAAATAATCTAATATTTGGAGAATCAAAGAAATCATTTCACTTTGTCATTCTTTCTCACTCTAGATGAGATCGAAATAAAGGGACTAATTTTATGTCAAATCTCGGTTGTAAGAATAACAACACTTATACCATCGAGTTATGGGATAAAGGGGAGATGCCTAGTTCTAAATGATATTTGAAACTCATCTTAGATGTTGATAGTCTACCCTCCATTAGGGTCATTGAAAAAGAGGAATTGGGGAAGGCCTCTCCCATATCCCATTTCATTTAAGGAGGGTGGCATGGCTATCATGCACCATGCATAGTGCTTATGAGTTTATTAGAAATTCATCATAATTTTAAGCCTACTATAGTTTTTTCATTTTCTAAAGAGTATTGTCACTGCTATAAATTTTTGCAATGGTAAATAACCTCCCTTATTGTTGGTGGGATTACTCCATTTTTTTGTCCATTGATGTTGAGAATGCACTTAGTGGAAAGTCTACAGAGCTATGTTGGGATTATTGGCCTTTCTCTAAAGAAATGTTACTTGTTTTTGGGGATGTAAGGGTAGTGTTAAGGGATTGCATGATCTCCATTCTAATTTCAAAGTTCTATAGCTACAATTGGTTATTGAGTTTTTAGTTAGTGGACTAGAGTCTTAATGTGTCTTGAGTGATTTTAGGTTGTGAAAATATAAAAACATGGAAACACTAGATGGGGAGGAAGTTGGCATCATTACCTCACACACAATGAATTTATCTGTGTTTTCTTTGGAAACTCAGGATAATGTATTTTGGATACTGGCTTTTCTAATGAACCCTTTTATCTCTTCCCTCTTAGATTTTTTTTGTGTAGTTCTTTTCTAATGTTTTTATTTTAATTCCCCAAGGGGTTCACTATGTCTTGCACCTTGATTTATTTTAGCAAGTGGGGGAATTTTCCTAGTGGGTGAGCTCTTGGCCAATAGTGTATTGGCCTTTATTGGTGGGTTGACCTAGTTTTTCTCTAATTCCTTGCCTCTTCTAACTTTTCCTTTGTCCTATTCTATCTATCCTTTTCTCTTCTATGAACTTGGTGAGGGCCTTTAATTTCACCTCACTTTATAATTCTTGGCCTATAATTCCTGAGCAGCCCATGTGTAGCTCCAAAGGTTGGTGGTTGTGGTTGGGGTCTAAAAGGTTGTGCTTGGGGTCTAAAAGGTTGATCACATGCCGAGAACCAAGCCCAAATGATGGTTGTTATATTCCACTAAGAAATACCTTAAGAAATTTGTCAAGAAATCAACCAACTTGATTCTTGGACCATTAATGACCATTAGGCTTATTCTAACTCTATGATTGTGGAGGAAGTGTCCAACTAGGTTAGTCACCCTTGTCATGCTAGGGGAGAGATGACCAATAATTTATTTCCATCACCCTCCATTGATAAATGAAACCTCTTTTGGGTCATCCTAAAAAAGATGAATGAAGATCTTAATGACATCATTTCTACCCTGAAAAAAGATTAAGTGGGTGAAGTGATACCACCATTCAACTTTGGCTAGCTTGGATGCTTGTGTGACTAGTTTGGAAATCCACCTTCAATGTGAGCTCGCCCTCTACTCTAGCAAACACTAGCACACATGATCTTGCTCTAGTGACATATTTTAATGTGTGGCCTCATGTTATGTTTTTATGCAATTGTTTTTTTCTCTACATAGCTTAGCATTATTCATTTCTTGAGAAAGGTGACAAACTAGGTCTACAAGAGAATCTAAGCTCATAAACTGAACATTGGAATGCATATGAATTTCAAATGAAGAATTATAGAAGTATAAAGCACACTAGATCTACATGATAAGAATTGGGTCTAAGATAAATTATATGCTATTAATTAAACTCACACATGGAGTTTAGAAATATTATAGTTACCAATATGAATAATTATTATTTAAATTTCTTTCAATATATAGCATATTATGAGTTGCAAATGAAGAATTATTGATCCAGGTGGATATTGGTGGCCACCTACCAAGTCCATCTGGACCCCCATCATTGTCTCTTTCAGCATTTTCAGTTTCCTTAATTATAGCACAACTTACTATTTTTAGCAGTTTTTCGGGTCCTGAACTTCCGGAGCCGTTTTGAGGCCCTAAACGACGTTTTTTTGGGGAATCCAGGGGCAACATGGGTCCATGCAATGGACCGATGTTTCCCATTCCAACAATGGTAGTTCTCGGATAGATCTTTCTAACGAGCTATCATACGCGTCAAACGGAGATCGTATGCCAAAGTTACGACCCCGGGAAATTGATGTACCAATTTACCCAAAACGGGGCCCACAATTTGGCGTTTCATCTTCTAAGGGTCGGTTTTGGAATGTGAAGGGTTTTCCATTGTTTCTCAATAATAAATAGGCCTTCGAGCCTCATTGTAACATAAGTTTGGAACGGTTCAGAGGCATGTAGCCGCACATCTCTTCTCAGAGATAAGCTACCATCGCCCTAGCTGGTTTATTTCCAATTCTGGTTGTAAGCATATTTCGGTATTTTCCATTAATGAAATGAAGTATTATTTCGGCTGCATCTCTTTATTTATGGTTATCGCATCTCTGTATGTATGGTTATCTCTGTAATCTATTTCATTCCTGTTTAAATCTGGATCATATATTGTTGGGCCTTGAACTAGCAAAATCTTTGAAGATTAAAATGCTTAGCATTAAGGGGGATTCTGATTTAGTTATCATGCAGCTTAAAAACAAATTTACATGCAAAAATCAAAGACTAAAGAATTATCGAAATGCTGTGTGGGATACTATGGAGCACTTTGATGCCCTTGACCTCGAGGCAATTCCGAGAGAAGAAAATAGTTTGGCAGATGAACTTGATGTAGCTGCTACTACGTTCCAGTTATCTGATGAGCTAATTAAAGATAAGATCAAAATGGAAGTAATATTTAGACCATCTGTTCCAGATAACTCAGAGCATTGGCATATTTTCAATGATGAAAAGCAATTCATTTGTTTTCTTAACAGTCTAGAAGAGTTTGAAGGTTTCTGGATAGATTCTGAGGAGGATGGATCTTTAAATCATGAGCATATCATAAATCCTACTCCGAGGAATGTGGTTGCCTTAGAGCAACATTTTGACCGGCATGATGCCACGAAGCTGAGAGAAGAGAATAAGATGGATCCTAGCGAATATCTCGAAATAAACATTGGTACCTCTGAAAACCCAAAAATTGTTAAAATCGGTAAAGGCACTAGTGTGGAGGAAAGGAGAAGGATAACTGATTTACTTCGTGAATATCGAGATGTTTTAGCCTTTTCTTATGATGAATTAAAGGGTTATAGGGAAGATGTCATGGAACATACTATCCCTTTAAAAGATGAAAATGCCAAACCCTTTCGCCAGAAACTTAGGCAAATTAATCCTAAATTGGCCCCCTTGGTTCAAAAGGAGCTTGCGAAAATGCTTGCAGCAGGAATTATCGCTCAAACTAGGCATTCGACATGGTGTTCAAATTTGGTGATCATTAGGAAGAAGAATGGTACGATAAGGCTTTGTGTCTACTTCCGAAACCTTAATCTAGCATGCAAGAAGGACAATTACCCTTTGCCGAACATGGAAAATTTGTTGCAAAGGGTAACCGGTTCTGGAATGATGTCGCTGCTAGATGGATTTTCTGGGTACAATCAAGTATGGGTTAAAAAGGAAGATCGACATAAAACCACATTCACCACACCATGGGGTACCTTTGAATACATCATAATGCCATTTTGGATTAATAAATGCTGGGGCTACTTTCCAAAGGGCAATGGATTATGCCTTCAAGGGATTAATCGGGAAATTCATTGAGATTTATCAATATGATCTTACTGTTTTCTCTAAAGATAGTATCAGTCATGTAAATCATCTTAGACAGGTTTTCGATAGATGTAGAGAATATGGGATTTCTTTGAATCCAGCTAAATCTGTTTTTGGGGTAACTGAAGGGAAATTGCTAGGCCATATTATTTCTAAGGATGGAATCAAGATCGACCCTGAAAGAATTGAAGCAATTCAAAAGATTCCCCTTCCTCATAATCTCAAAACCCTTCAATCTTTCCTTGGAAAGATAAATTTCATTAGAAGATTTATCCCAAATTTCGCAGAAATAGCTAACCCTATTCAAAGCCTTCTAAAAAAAGATGCAAAATTTGTTTGGCAAGAAGATGGCAAAAGGGCTTTTCAAGAAATCAAATGTGCTATTACAAGGGCTCCTGTCTTAGTTAGTCCCGATTACTCCAAGGATTTCATGATTTTTTCCTTCACTTCCGAAGATACCATTTCTGGTGTCCTGCTTCAAAAGAATAAAGAGGGTCACGAGCAGCCCATTGCTTTCATGAGTAGAGCACTTCAAAATTCTGAATTGAAGTTCAATACCATGGAAAAGTAAGCTTATGCCTTGGTCAAGTCCCTAAAGAACTTCAAAACTTATGTGGGATATTCTAAAAGCATTGCTTTCGTCCCACATTCTGCTGTCAAAGATATATTAACTCAGACTGATTGTTTAGGGACTCGTGCTAGGTGGGTGACTAAGATACAAGAATACGATTTAGAGATCAGACCCACTAAGCTAGTTAAAGGCCAAGGTTTGGCTCAAATGTTGACTGAAAGCAATGAAAAGACTCTTGGTTTGTTTTGTGTTAGCGATTTATCTTCGCCTGAGTTGCAAAGATTAGTTGAGCATGAGTGGTATAAGGACATAGTTTATTCCTTGACGAATCTTTCATGTCCTAACCATTTAGTTGCTCATAAGAGAAGGGCTCTTAGATTGAAAGATACTAAGTATTGCCTTATGAAGGATGGCCTTGGATGGCGGAATCCTGAAGGCATAGTGCTTAGATGTGTTGATGACGTTGAGTCCAAGAAGTTAATTTTTGAGTTTCATTCAGGATTTTGTGGTGGTTATTATGCTGCTAGAACTACCGCCCACAAAATCCTTAGAGCTGGTTATTATTGGCCGTCAATTTTTTATGATGTGCATAGGTTCGTTAGAAATTTTCAATCCTGTCAACTATTCACTGGGAAACAGAAGCTTGCTGCCCTGCCCCTACAACCTGTCATTGTAGAGGCACCTTTTCAGCATTGGGGTCTGGACTTCATAGGGAAGTTCCATGAAAATTCTAGCAGTGGCTACTCATGGATTTTGACTGCTACATATTATTTCACCAAGTGGGTTGAGGCCATTCCTGCTAAGAATGCCGCTGAAAAGGTTATCATGGATTTCATTGAAAATAACATCATTACTAGATTTGGTGTACCTGCCAAGATCACTATTGACAATGCCAAAGCTTTCAGTTCCGCAGAGTTTTCATCTTTCTATTTCAAGTATGGTATTGTCTTATCTCATTCATCAAATTACTATCCTCAGGGTAATGGTCTGGCTGAATCAAGTAACAAGAATCTCATAACCATTATCAAGAAGATAGTAGGAGATAATAAAAGATCGTGGGATAGCAAAATCAAGTATGCTTTATGGGCAAATAGAATCACTAAGAAGAAGGCTACTGGTAAATCTCCCTTTGAATTAGTTTACGGCTTGGATGTAACCTTACCTGTGCACCTTAAATTGCCAGCTTATCAGCTCCTTCAAAAATTTTCTACTGACAAAGATGTTGTTCAAAATAGGATAGATCAGATTGTGGAGTTAGACGAAGCTCATAGGACATCGTTTGATGCTATATGTAAAAATCAGTCTAACATTGAGAAAAGCTTTGATAAATATTCTCAATCTAGATCTTTGCAGGTGGGAGATATGGTATTGCTTTGGGACCACAAAAATGAGAAACCAGGAAAGCATAAGACTTTCGATACTTTGTGGCTTGGACCTTACATCATTCGAGACATAGCCAGACCAAACTCATTCCACTTGAGCAGATTGGATGGCGAACCACTTGATCTACCTGCGAATGGCCAAATGCTCAAGCTGTTCTTCAGAGATAATATCTGATGCCATGGGCCATCTTTTGTATTGTATTTCTAACCCTACTCCTTGTCGTTTTCAGCATTTTGTTTCTGTTTTAGGATTAGATTTATTTTTCATGATTTTAGATAGTTGATTAGTGAAGGGCTTCTATCTTTCATGTGCTTAAATGTTATATGATGATTTTTGAATGGACGCTACTTATATTTTGTTTGGTATTGCATGGGTGCAGATTCTGGATTCTCACATTCCTATGGTGCAGCAACGTGTCCCCAAGTAGAGCCAGATGTTGACCGCTGTGTCTCAACTACCCATAGCAGTACACCCCCCTTTTTTCGCAAAAAAGGGGCAGCGCTTGATCGAGATCTTTGTGCCATTCAGCAGTCATCCTCATTCTCCTGATCTTATTAAAGTTGTAAACCCAGTCTACATTTTGATGTAAATAATCTTAGCAGAGCTGTGTCATGTATGTAAATTGCCTAGGTGGACCTAACTTTCTAATGATAATCTATGTCCCAGAAGGTTTTTCGTCTCATCGATCTACGATTGGCAGAGTTTTCCTTCAACCTGACCCCAAAGTCGGGATGCATTTTGTTATTAGAACGTTAGGAGAATCCTAGTGTGTTAACCTGCTAGACTATAGTTGTGTCACAGAACTGGGTGGTTTATGAGGGTGTATGTTAAAGTGGGTTTGTCCCCTTAAGATGTAAATTGTAAAAAGTCATGATGTAATGTGTCTTGAGGGTTGAAAATGTTAATCCCCTCATGCGTCTTAGGTCCTAGGTCTTAGGGGAATTTTTTTCCAAAGGCTATGTTTGATGATCCATGATAAAAACAATAAAAAAAAATAATTAAAAAAAAATTAAAAAAAAAAAATTTAAAATTTAAAAAATAAAAATTTAAAATAATAAAAAATAAAAAATTTAAAAAAATAATATAAAAAATAATTAAAATAATAATATTTTTTAATTCGACGGATGATATTAAGAGATGTCTTGATCCTCATCGACGGTCGAGATCGTTTTGTCATGGATCACTCAAACTAGCCATTGGGATTTTTCCTTTAAGTAGGGTGCTAGGGGTCATTTGAGATCATCAATTGGATCTGAGTCTTGTGCTGAAGAAGCTCTCGTGTAATATTTTTCCTGGTGCTAATAAAGAAGACTTTGGGGTCAAAAGCTCACTGGTGTTACTCTCTTAATGTGCTGTGAGCAAATTTTATTTCTGCATATTTTAATTTTTAGCCGTTAATGACAGCTTAATGAAGAGTATTGTTGAGCATAGGTATCTTGTTCACATGCTAGGGTTTTAGTAGTATTAGGGTTTCTGATGTAATGGCAGGTATCTCCATTGCGTTTGAGATCTAGTGCTGCTTTTTCTCTCTTATTTGACGGTTGAAGCGAGCTGTGCAGGAAACCCTTGAGGATTAGTGGGCATTAGGGGAAGTTCTAGGCTGAACCAGCCAACTCCCATAAGCATATTTTGCAGAGCCCAGCTGGTTTTGACCCTGGGTTAATCATTTAGTCTTTTTTATGAATTGCATGAGAGATTTCTGAAGTTTTCCATAGTGAATCTGGAATTTTGATAAAGTTACTGATGATTATCGATAAATCTGGTTGTTTAAGAGTCAAAAGTTATAAATGTTGTTTAGCTGATCTAGGGTTTTAATTTTGTTTTATGCACGTCATTTTTGGGTGATTTTCTGTTCCAGGTTGCAGGATTTCTGAGGATTTTCAAGGTTTATCTACACTATTTTGCTATACAAGGGTTTCAAATATCGGTTGTTTTCATATCTGAAGGGTTTCAATTGTGTTTGAGGAGGAAATTTCTTGAGAACTTTTGTCACCTGGGCAAACCCCTTGCCGCTTGGCCAACTGCCTGTTCGCTGCTGCAAATAAAACACTGTCATTCCTTGTTCTCATTCTGCAGCCATTATCCTTCTCCCACGTGCAGCGAAGACACCATATGGCTTTCAGCTCCACGCACCTGCATTCACATTGCCATCGTCTTTCATTATCCAAACCGCTATAACCTGCAGGGAAATTTCTAGCAGCTGCTGCATCAAACCATTCCACTGTCCTCTACCTGATCCACGTGCCAAGCTCCATATCTCCCGAGCGTAATTACTTCACATATCTGCAAAATCAACACGCCCAAAAAATCGTTCGATTTCCCTTGTTCATACATGTGTGGGCTATACTGTTGTATTTGTTTTGGGTTAACGGGCCAAGTGATATATTTTGTGCGTTGAAGTGTTGAATCCGTGTTGTGTGCTCACCCATCTGCCTGAAATCTTCAATCCGCACCTGCAAAATGCACCATAAGCTCCATTCCGCCGTCCTGCATACAAAACCTCAGCGAAATTTTAAATTTGATTCAGGATTGACGCAGTTTTGGATTGACAGGCCACCAGCAAATCATTCCCTCCTGCATCGAGTTTTTTCTTTGGTTCCACGCACCTCACGTGGTCCTGATTTGAAACTGCAAACTGAGTTCGGGCGTAGCACAAGGGTTTTAAAAGGAAAACGAAGATCGATTTTTTCCGATTCAGTTAAGTTTGATGCGATGCATGGGTTCTGTCAGTCCAATCGATTTCTGTTCGGGCGTAGGTAAGTCGATTTGCACATCGTGGAGTCTGGCTGGTATACACATATGCGTCATTTTTTTTAATAGCTTAGGTTTATCATTTATCATTTTTTTGTTAGTTTTGATTCGATTAAATTTTAGTTTTATTATGTTGATATATGCATTGGTTTGAGTAAGGTTAAAACAGATTTAATTCTTTTTTTAGTTTGGTTACGTAGAGTTAGTGGATACATATATATTTTTAGGTTTCTTTTTTTTAGGTTTTTGTTTGCATTTAGTGTTAGATTAAGTTTTATTTTGTTTTAAAAATTTTAAAAAGCGATTATCGTTTTTTGTTGTTTGGGTTTAGATTTAAAATTTTAATTTTTAAGAGTTTCAATTTTTAAATAGATTTAATTTAGATTTTTTTTATTTTCATTTTGTTTAAAAAAATAAAAATACAAAAATACAAAAATACAAAAATATAAAAAAAAAAATATAAAAAAAAATCATAAAAAATATAAAATAAAAATTCATAAAATTTTATTTTTTTAGATTTTAGACTTTAGTTTAAATTTTAAAGTTTTGTTTTAGTTTTAGATTTTTTTCTAGTCTTAGAATTTTATTTTGTCAGAAAAGCCATAAAAAATTTATCGTGGAAAGATTTTTTTAAAGTCTTAGCCTGGGTATCTCATCGCTTTCTATTTTTATTGCGGAGGATAAAATTTGGGATAAATGTTTATCTGGCATGCTTGAATATATTATCTGGTTAATGCGCATGGTTATATCTTTCAAAGTTTATTTTTCAGATTGCCAGATCATCATTAAAAATATCGTGAGTTTTCTGGATATCTTGCATTGTTATGATTGCTGTGAACTGTTTACATCTCTGCAACATACAATAAATAATCCCTTAAATGTCAAACCCATAAGGCACTGGTCCATCAAATTTAACAAATTAATTTAGTGCTTTTCTCTTTCGTGTCTCCCAAACCAACTGGTTCGCAGTTGGTCGTCCATCTCCTTACAGGGTCTACCCCCTTAGCCGCGGGAGACAGGCTTAAACGGAGAGATCGGGGATCAGAGTGACAGCCCCCGGTCTGAGCATTGTCGTGACAATCTGTGCGAAAACAGGAGGTCAGTTGTCAATTGAGATCATTCGATATTTGATTCGTGTGCTAAGTGAAAGCTCTCTTGTAATCTTTTTTCATGAGCAATAAAGAAAGACTTTGGGGTTAATTTCTATTGGTGTTACTCTTTGTGGAAATGTTGTAAGATGTGTTATTTTCATGCATAAATTTCCTTTTAACCATTGATGATAGCTTTAGGAAGAGTGATTTAAGCACATGTATCTTGCTTGATCACTGGGGTTTGAATAGTAATTTAAGTTCTGAATATAATGGTAGGTATCTCTATTAAATCTGAATTTTATTATCGTTTTCTCGCTCTATGTTAATGGTTGAATTGAGTTGTGCAGCGAATTCTTTATTTTTAGATCATTGGGCATTCAAGTAAGTTTTTAGTTGGACCAGCCAACTCCCGATTAGTATTTTCTGAAGAGCCCAATTTGATTGAATCCCAGGCTTATCATAAGAAATTTCATTGTTGATGCATGAAGGGTTTTGGGCGAAGCATATCCATTTAAATTTAAAATTTCAAAAAAATTTGTGCTAAATTGATAAATCCGGCTTTTAAGAGCCTCAGATTGTTAGAACTGGGAGCGGAGTTGGACTCACACTCACCAGATCTGGTATATCTGCTACTCCTATGCATAGATCTACAATTTCTTTTAATTTTTTTAACTTAGGGTTTCTTAATTTTTTTTGTTTTTATTTTTTATTAAATATGGAAAAATTTTAAACATTTTTAAGGGGTTTGGCTAGTGAATTATAAGCAAAAGTACAACAATTTAATCAGATATTTCTAGAAATTTTTCTGGGTTATTGGGCCACCAATTTCTCCTGTCTGCCGCCTGGGGTTTTTTGCATGCTTTTGAGTTGCAGGAAATTTTGATTTTTTTTGGGAAAGCTTGTTTCCTATTTACTTCCCTATCCCGATTGTGGATCTTCCCACATTTCCGCTGCATTCCCCATAGCTCCATTATACTTGTGTTTTTCCTCATCCTCTTCCTCCATTCCGCTGTCGAAATCCGCAAAACCCTCACAGCCCCTGCTCCTAGCTCAAGCAGCTCCCACACTACTCTTCGAACTTCCTATCCACGTAGCTCTTCCCATCATCTACACATCCTCTCTCTCGTTGTGTATCCCTTCCCTGCAAACATGTTGAGTTGGTTATTGCCATATCTACACACCTCCTACCTGTAGCTTCTCCATCCTTTTCTTGCAATCTTCATCACCTACACGTAGTCCTCCATCACTGCCCATCCATAGCAGCTGCTTCCTTCACCTGTGAATGCTCACAGAAAACCCACACATATCTCCCTCTGCTCATACGCTAGCTACAAAGCCTATGTATTTCCTTCAAACCCTCATATATCCGCAACTCCCTCCATCCCATCACTTCTCAGCTCCTTCCTCCATTCCATGGTCTCCTCTACCACTGTTGAACCCTTCAACCTGCACACGCACAACAGTTAAGCCCCATTCAATTTTATTTTTGTCTGGTGTATTCAATTATGTTTTAGGCTTTGGATGGGTTTAATACGTATTTTGTGTTTATGACTTTGGTTGTGTTATTTTAATTTAAAACAAAAAGGGCTAGATATGGTTCTGTTTTCTTTTGAATTTTTATTTTATTTTGGAATTGAATTTTATTTATTTTTTATTTTTATTAAAAAGCTTTATAAAAAATTTAAAGATTCTTAAAGTCATAAATTTTTTGTGGAAAAACTTTTAAAATTTAAGATTCTCAACATTTAAAAAATAAAAGAAGAAGGGATTTCATAATCATTTTTAATGTGACTTTTAGATATCCTAATCGAAATTATTTCATATTTAAAGGTTTTAATTTTTTTTTAATGTGGCCTCCGGCCCAAAAAACATAAAAATAAAAATAAAAATAAAATTATCTTTTGATTTATTTCAAGGACATTCCTCTTATTTGCCACCTTAAGTCTTACTTAAGCATATTAAAAAAAAATTCCTAAGGAATAATTAAGTTGTCAATCCAAAATTTCTTCATGGTGTGTTTTGTGCTAAGGTAAGATCTAAAGGTAATTTTTTTTTAGTTAAATGTGCTTAACTTTTTATAAATGAAGATTAACTATTTGAAAGAGGTAAATTTCCTAGATTTGGGTCATTAAGAATAATCATTTAAATTCTAGGATCTGCCCTGGTTAGTTTTTAAATTTCGTGGTTGATTAAGGTATTTGTATCTCTTGAAATTTAATTGCTAAGACATTGTGCATATAGTGAAATTGATCGTGATTACTTGAATCATTTAATGCTCGTTACATGTTAGATATTTTGCAAATGTTTTCAAGTGATTGTTAAATAATTTTATTGTGGAATTATAATCAAATTTCATATCTCTGTTTCCTAAGCAACAATTGATAATCAATTACTTAGACTATTAACTCCATAAGGAACTAGTATTAATCATTTAAAACCTAATCAAATTCTAAATCTTGCTAAGCCTTAATCAAGTATTTGATTACCTCATTGTGTCTCCCAATCTGGTTGATTCCCAGCTGGTTCTCCTCAATCCCATTTCTCCATAGGGTCTACCCCCCTTAGCTTGCTATAGGGAGACAACTTAAATGGAGAGATTGGGGATCAGGGTGACAACCTCTGATTTGAGCATTGTCGTGGTGCCTAGACAATCTTTACAACACTCTACAAAACCTGTAATCACATCAAAATTACTAGATTCAAATATACAAGGTTTCATATCCTCCAACTAATCTGAATTTGTCCAACAGTTCAAAAAATCACCAATAATTCCTTATGTTAGAAAATTATATATTACGGAGCAATGGAACACATAAAATATTGCAGAAATATAAACACAGAAAACGCACAAAACAAGAGAGACACAGATATACGTGGTTCACCCAGTTTGGGCTACGTCCACCTCGAACAGCCAGTCCTTCCTTTCTATTATCCAGCAAAATGAAGAGACACAACCTACAGCAAAGCCGCTGTAATATCCTCTGTTTTCTCTCACAGTCTCACCTCTCTGTTTCTCGCTCACACACACATAGAATACACATCTATATCGCCGCCTCAAATACAATACCCTCATACAAAGAGAGGGGTTGCCTTCTAGGGCAAAAAACCCTAAACTAAACATAAGTTCTACCGTCAGATCATCCGACTAATGAA
>APFE030600795.1:125880-142991 GCA_000404065.3 Pinus taeda | reverse complement strand
CTGGACCCCCCCTGCAGCGAATATTTTACGGGCGGCGTTGCCGCCCCCATTTTTAACTGGGGTCCAATGTGGCGGTACTTTTGAATATAGAAGATAATCAGGCTCCACACCCAACACCTTCTTCAGCAAAGTAAACTTCTTGCTGTCTTGAATTTGCATAATGGTTCATAAGATATTTCATAGATCTCCAATCCTCATCTTCACCCAGAACATTACCTTGTTCTACTTCACAAATGGAAACATCCATTTTCAACTCAGCTTCTCTGAGTTCTTTAGACTTCAATTGAACATTCATTACATGTTCAAGATTTCATAACTCTCCTGCTAACTGCATATTCACCTATTGATTTCTCTTCTCTTGTATCCTTTTCCACTTTAATTTCTTCCTTATGACATAACCATGCTTCTGGTCATCCTTATTCATCTGCAACATCTCCATCAATAACTCAATATGGAAATTTATCTCAGCTTTTCCTCAATCAATTCCCTCTTGACTCATTTTCTTGCCATTTTCCTCGGCATCCTCCTTCTGCTCTTTTCTTTTGTTGTGGTCTTCCTTAAAACCTATATTATATTTTTTATGACTATTAGTAGCAATCTCCTTCTCTATCTTCATGAGTTCCTCACTCACTTACTATGAACTATATTAAAGCCTTTGCAACAACAAGTCCTCCCTATTGTCACTTACCTCACCAATATTTCTTCTGTACTTGGTCTTTTGGCAAGCACTTGGTTATCTATTCTCTCGAACCTCTTTGAGCATTTCTCTTTGCTCCTTCTAGGGTTCAACTCATCCGCACCTTTTAAAAACACAATTGTCCTCTTCTATTTCAATCACAAATGAAATACTAGTTTCTGGCCACCTCTTCTTCCACTATGCATTTCTTATTAGCTTTCTTCATTACTGATTCTTTTCTTTTGCTGAGATACCTTCTTTTGTCTATAACCTGAGTTCTACAACCACAATCTTCAAACAAAAAAAAAAACATATTATTTAGTCAATTTAGTGTCCTAAATTTCATGCATAAATTATCAACCGAGGTTTGTAAGTTGATGAAGTGTAGTGCACTATATGTGCTTATTGAACCCTCCTTACTTCACTGTTTTGTATTCTTATATTGTTTTGGCGGTTTCTGTTATTTGATTCCTAATGATGTACAATCTGAACTATGAGAAACTGAATCTAAACTTCCTAATGGTGAACCAAGAGCTAAAACTAGTCAAGATCTAATTTAAAGAAAGGAAAAACATAGCATCTGTCCTATCTCATCATTAATCCTAAGTCATGAATCTCATTCTTAAAATTAAAGATGAATTTGTAATTCATGTTGAAATAAATATAGAGAATGAAATCATGAAGTAATTCTAGTCACTTTAACCTTGAATTTTGAAAGATAACCTTCTTGAGATGGAATACAAGCAACTTTTTGTACCTTATTATTTAGAGAACTAAATGAAACATGCAGAAGGTAACTAATTGATTTCAACCATTGTGTGAAGTGAATGTTTAACCATTTATTTTAGGATGAGTATCAACTTGAAATAGTGATAAAAAACATTCATTAATGCAGTGTATTGACAATCTAAACTAGAAAATGAATAACAAAACAGTGAGTAAGATAGTCAACAGTGCATTCTCATTACTTCAATCTTCCTCTATTTAGAAACAAAATCGTTTCCTTTCATGAAATGTGTTGGAGGAACAAGGCTACACAATAGAGTTTTAACATTATGCTATTGACCCAAACTAAAAGAAATCAACCTAAGTTAGAAATATTTCTAAAAGAAAATGGTGAAATTAAAACTATATAGAAAACGAATGGAAAGAAAACCTCCTTCAGTGCAAGGGCCCTTTGAAACTGACTTGGTTGAGCTACTAACTAATTGAAAATTCTCTCTTAAATGATCATTGGTCAAAACACAATTTTGTATTATAGAAAGGAACGAAGTCAAAAAATACAGAGCTGATACTTTGAACTTTAATACATAAAATTCTTCGAACCCCCCTTAGAGCTGTCAAGGAGAGGGTAATTCTGAGGTTCAACATACCCCCACTGCAAAATCATTGCATTTCCTCATGGAATTCTCCAAAAATGTGAATTCTTCTTTCTTATTGCATTTGCTTAGACACTTCTTCTAGTACATCTAATTTTATTCTTTTGCTCTTCTTTGAAGTGACTATCATTCTAGGTTTCTTCACAAGAAGATTGTATTTAAGGTTCATGATTGTTCTGTTCAATATTCTATTCTTCCTCTTCAACTTCCTATTCTTCTTATACCACAACCCTAGGTGCAATATTGTATTATCATGAATAGCCTTATCCAATTTACTTTTTTCCCTCAAGGTTTCATTTTCTTTCTTGATATGATTGTTTAATATCTCTAATTCATAGCTTTCCTATTTGAGAGAGTCAATTAGAGGTTCTTATTGATTGACAGAGGATTCTGGATCCATTGAGGCACTTTTCTTCTCCAGTGATTTTATATAGTCATATATTTGTTGCTACACTAGGTCTATGCCTGGATATCTTCTGCTAGGGCTGCCTTCGAAATAATATTCAGGAGAATTTTGAGGACTGTGTGCAGATGGAACATTATCAGGAGATGGTACTGGGATTTCTTCTTCTAAATTTATGAACTCTGTCCCCTTTGATGATATCTTATTTACCATACCTTGGAGTATAGAGCTCCTTCTAAGTTGAAGAGGGTTTATGTTCTCTTTTGCACCCTTTTCCCCCTTCCATATCTTTTCTTTTCTCTTGATATGTTTTCTAATCTCTGTCAATTCTTCAGAGATTAACTTTTCATCATCTTGTTGTAATGAAGATTCAGGCTTGTTTCCAATAATTTCACCATCTTTATTTTTCATCTTCCCTTTTATCTTTATTTTCTCCCTGATCTCTGTCAAATTTTCAGAGACTAGCTCTTCATCATTTTTCCGTGTCAAGGACTCAAATTTTCTTTGAATGGTTATATTGGTCTTATTTTTCCTACTCCTTCTAACATTACCCTCTTTAGGTGACTCCTCCTCCATTTTCTAGAAATTTCATCAATAAACATATATCGTAGACATACATGCACCCGAATCTCCCCTCACAGGTAATGAATTTCTGTAATATCAAAATCATGCTTATCCATTTACTTTTAAGTGCTGAAATATGAATTCCTTTTCTAAACACAGAGACATCCATACCTAGGTTCCTGAGGATTACTTTCCATGATTCACTGTGGAATTCCTTATTTTTGAACCATCTTTCACCATGTCTTGGTAGTTCTATAGCCTCGGTTATGTAGGATTCCATTACTGCAAACTTAATGTCCCTACAATCTTGAATCTTGTCCCTACACGGAGGGGATGTTTGGAGTGAAATCCTTTTACTCGAAAGATTTAGAGTGAGGATAGCAAGAAGAGCTGTCGATTCTCTAAAGCAGCTCATCTTCTATCATCATTCATAAGTCCTGATGATGGATCCCATTTGGGATTTGAAACGTTGGCATAAAAATGTCCATACTGTGGGTTCTCCGGTAACTGATTCGAAAAATACAAACAACAGATCTCTTAAATCCAGAAACTTAATGTCTCCAATTTCTACTTTTGAACCATCAAATGATCTAGCAAAACATTTTGTGATCTCTTTGTTGAAGCCATCAAATTTTTCAATGAAGTTGAGCCATCCAACCTTTTGCAACATTTCCTTGAGTTGTCGGTATCCTTCCATATATTTTTCTCCTACTAGCTCTGTCCTGACAGTGAGTCCAATGGCTTCTGTTTCGAAAAAATTCTTAACCTTCAGAATTACTCTCCTGGTCTATGAAATGGACTAACTACAAGTATGGTGAAAAGAACAACAGGTTTTCATGGAATAAGTAGATGGTGAGGGTTTGGAGAGACATAGATAAATTGGTCACATCATAGCCATGACCGTTAACATATGGAGTTATTAGGGACCCTTTAGGTACAGATTATGGACATTGTAGCAGAGATGTGGTATGATGAAGTTATTATGGACTGTTTGGTACTGATTATGGAAGACGTAGCGGAGATGTGGTATGATGAAGTGGTAGTCAAATCAAATGATGACTCGTTAAGGAGACATACGATTATCCATATTATACATGCCTTATGTTTTTAACTTCTTATTTGAAATAAATTTTTCATTTTACCTTTAGAACTTAACCTTCTTCTTGATAACTCTTTTGGTGTTTATCCGTAGGTACCTTTTAGCATGCTTGGTCTCCAAAACTTGAGTCTTCAATTTCCTGCATTCATGATTTATTTGTGAGCTATACAATTGTGCCAGAGTTGATAAGTAAGTTGTAGCTGCAGAATGGAATCAACTGCAGAATGTGAAAAGAAGGAAAAGTGAAGTATGGCTATGGAATATGAGTGTAAAAATGAAATGGAAATGGGTTATGATAGTGATATGGAATGAGATGTAAAATAAAATGGGAAATAGGGTGAGATGGAGTAAGACTGTAAAAACAAAATGTAAATGGAATATGATAGTGAGATGAAATGGAACCGTAAAATAAAATGAAAACAGAATGAGACTATGAATTTGTAGATTCTAAACTACAAATGAATGTAGCTTTTTGTCACTAATTATTACAGGAAGGAAATGGAAAGTATAGGATGTAAGAAATATCTGATTTTCACCTTGTATTTTCTGTATAAGTATGCCAATCAAGATTGGTTTTCAAACTCATACAATTTCTTTTATTTTTATTTTTTTATTCTCATTTTATATTTTTATTTTATATTTTTTGGGAAAAATAAAGGCTAAGTTAGTGAAGAAGAATTCTTCTTCACTAGCTTCATTTCAGAGTTATTATGGAAAATCTTAAAGAACTCCTCTCTTGAAATTGGCTTATGATATATCTTTAATTGATGGCCATTGACAAGAAGAGGTATTTTGCTTCCATATGTTGTCCTTATCCTTACTGCTCCATTATTAAAGACTTCTTTAATATCATATGGCCCAAGCCAATGAGTTTGAAACTGCCCTTGAAAGTCTTTGAATTTTGAATCGAACAAAAGTGCCCAATCTCCTGATTGAAACTTCTTCTCCTTGATATATTTATCATGCCATTTAGCCCTTTGTTGTTGGACTATACTAGTTCTTTGATTTGCATCTTACCTGATTTCATCAATTTCATTGAGTTGTTCCAATCTATGTTTCTATGCCTCTGATAAATCCAGTCCCAATTGGATTGCCATCTTGAAGGTTTTGATTTGAAACTCTATAGGGAACATGACTTGTTTCCCATAAACAAGTTCATAGTTTGTGTGTCTCTTTGTGTTCCTCCATGTAGTTATATAAGCCCATAAGGCTTCAACAAGCCTTTCTGCCCAATCTCTTCTATGTAGATGCATAGTCTTAGTGAGAATTCCTTCAATCACCTTATTTGTAGGTTCAACTTGCCCATTTTCTTGTGGATGATAGGAGTAGATTTTCTATGTTTTATCTTGTGATTTTTCACAAGATGCTTTACCATTTTAGATGTAAATTTAGATCCATGATGTGTCACAATTTCTATTCGAACATCAAAACGAGTGAAGATGTCCTCAAAAGGAAAATTAACTACATATTTTTCATTAGAAAAAGGTAATGCTTTAGCCTTTACCCATTTAGTGACATAATCAGTGCATACCAATATATACTTCTTTTGTTTAGGTAGGGGATTAATTGGTCCAACAAAATCCAAGGCCCATTTTTCAAAAGGTTCAATGAGTACCTGTTTGTAGTGGCATTTCACTTGAAGGAGTAGGTTTTCCTACCCTTTGGCAACTATCACACCTCTTGACATATTCTTTGGTATCTTTGAAGATGGATGGCCAATAATATCCTAAAAAAAGGATTTTATAGGTTGTCCTCTTGTCCGTAAAGTGTCCACCACACAGTTCATCATGACATGCCTTAAGAATCTCAGGCATTTCATCTTCCCTAACACATCTTCTAAACATGAGATCTGCACCTATTTTATATAATTAATTAGTGATGCATGATTATCGTGCACTTATTTGAATGATTTTTCTTTTTTCTCTAGGAAACAAATGTGAAGGTAATTTCCCTGTGACTAAGCAATTGGCAATATCTACAAACCAAGGGGTCTGAGTAGTCACTATAAAAAGATATTCATCAGGAAACTTATCTTCAACCGGAGTGTCATCTTTGATATTTTTAATTCTGGACAAGAAATCGGCAACTGCATTTTTTTTTAGGTCTATCTAGCACAGTAATATCAAATTCTTGCAAGAGTAATAACCATATTCTAACTCTACCATTAGTAATAGGTTTATTCATTAAGTATCTAATTGCAGAGTGATCTGTATGAACAAAGGTTACATAGCCTATTATATAATGTTTGAACTTATTGATGGCATGAACAACAACTAGAAATTCTTTTTCAATTACAGTATAATTTAACTTAGTGGGAGTAAAATTTGTACTTGTATAGTAGATAGCATAGGGAATCAAATCTTTTCATCCTAATATAGTTCCCAGATCTGTATTTGAAGCATCTGTTGAAATGTGAAAAGGTAGTTTCTAATTTGGACCTCTCAAGATGGGAGCTTCAAAAATTCTTTCTTTAAAGTCTCAAATGCTAACTGGCAATCAGGATTCCAATTGAATTCACAATCCTTGTTGAGCAATTTGAAGAGTGGGGATGCTATTTTAGTGAAATTTTCTATAAATAATCTATAGTATCCTGTAAATCCTAAAAAAATTCTAACATCCTTTTGACAATTTGGAATTGATAATTTAGATATGATGTCAACTTTAGATTTATCAACTTTAATTCCATCTCCTAAAATGTGATCTCCTAAAACAATCCCTTCTGTAATCATCATAAAACATTTTTCATGACTTGGTGAAAGGTTTTCTTCCTTACATATTTTAAGAACTTTTTTTCCAAATTTTCTAAAACTTCTTGAAATGTATTCCCCATAGACTGTAAAGTCATCCATATATACCTCTACAGAATCATGTATTAGATCAAAAAATTTTCCTAGTACTGCTCTTTGGAATGTTGCAGGTGCATTACATAACTCAAAAGGAAATACTCGGTAGGCATAGGTTCCCCATGGACAAGTAAATGTGGTTTTATCTTGATCTTCAGGTACCACCTGAATTTGATTATAACCACTAAAACCATCCAAGAATGAGAAATACTTCTTACCTGCTAATGTATCTAACACTTGATCTATAAAGGACAAAGGAAAATGATCTTTAAGTGTAGCTTTATTCAATTATCGATAATGAATGCATACCCTCCATTTACCATTCTTTTTAGGCAAAATCACTAAAGGGGAAACATGTTGGCTCTCTGAAATTGGGTAAATGAAGTTTACATTCAACAGTTTTTGCAGCTCTTCTTTCACAGTTTCCCTAAGATTTGGACTCATCCTTCTTTGAGGTTGTCTGATAGGTTTACAATTTTCCTCAATGTAGATGTGATGTATACAAGTCTTAGGAATAATTCCCTTCATGTCAGTATATTCCCATGCATATGCAACAAAATTTTGTTGTAATGTTTTGATTAGCTTTTCCCGTTGTAATTTCTCCAAGTTATTTTTTATGTTCAATGTTCTCCCTGGAAAGATTTCAATTTTAGAGCTACCAAATTCTTCCATAGAATAAAGAGACATCTACCTAGATGACAAATATTCAATAATGGAATTTTCTTGGAATTGATCATGTTCATATTCTGGAGATGATTCAAAATTTTCCATTGTATTCAAGATTGACTATCTTCACTAATATCTGAAAAAGTAAAGAGAGACTGAATGTCATTTTCATCATCAATCCATTCTTTGTCATCTATTTCTTCGATTGTTCTTGTTGGAGGATATATATTTAATTTCTTTGTTGAATTCCCATCAGAAATATGCATGTCACCAGATCTACAGCTAATGAAAGCATCAACTATGGCCAACCAAGGTCTTCCTAATATAAGTGGATTTCCTCCTAGATTTTTCTTTGGGGTTAAGTTCATAAAATCAATAGGATATTCCCAAGAATATAAGGACATTGAAATATCTTCTAACACACCATTTGGTTTGATTACAGATCTAACTGATAATTTCAGTAATGTAGGTGTATAAAGAATATTAGGAAGCTTGAGTTGTTCCATGGTTTGCTTGATCATGATGTTAATAGCTTCTCCTAAATCAATCAATGTATTCGGAATTTCAACTCTATTGATATGTGTTTTCACAATTGGACTTCCTAGATCTACATATTTTTGTATGGTAATTTTTCTCATCATTATGTCTGCTATTTTTCCTACCATGTGAATTATTTTTGTTTCTTTTTCTTTTCTTCTTGGTTTCTTTATGCTCAACTCCTTTATTGTTTTAGCTCGGATTGGAATCTCCTTAATGGCTTGTAACAAAGGGGTTTTGATACAAACATTTTTCAATTCATCTAGAAAATCATAATTAGGAAACAAAATCTGCTTTTCTACCCCTCTATGAACTGCTAATATTTCAGGAAAAGGATGTTAAAAAGTAGATACCGGTTGCTCAATGATAGGAATTGAGTTCATTGGTTCTTTCTGTTTTTAATTTTCAGTATTTTGGTTTTGGAGAGATGTTCCTTCAAAACATTTATTGGCTTGTGAAGAATCTTCCTCAGAATTTTCTTGTTCCTGAATAACTACAAAAGGCTTTTCCTTTTCTAATATCCTACCATATCTTAATTGAACATCATTGAGATCTAGAGGAGTGATCATATAAGTTGGAAATTTTTGTCCTTCCACCATGTAATTATTCTGAGGATTTTTGTTGTTGGGGTTTGGTAATGGTTGGGCAGGTAGTTGATTTGGTCTCCGGTGAAATGGTAGTAAGAATTGAGGATTTTGGTTTTGAAGTTGAGGTTGCTGGTTTTGTTGTGGAAATGGTAGTGAAAGCTGAGGGGTCTGATTTTGAAGTTGTGGTTGTTGATTTTGTTGTGGAATTTCTGGGGGAGGATAGTTATGATATGATGGAGGATATTGATAATATTGAGAAAATCTTCCATAAGGACTTTGTATTCCTTGAGCCCAAGGTTGAGATTGAGATTGAGGTTGAGGTTGAGGCCAAGGTTGCTGCCAAGAATTCCAATTTGGTGGGGGCTAAAGATATATTTGATTGTTAAATCCATGATTTTATGGCCCCTACCAAGGTCCTCTAGAGACAAAGCAAATAGATTCTACTGAATTTAGAATTGTTTCTTCTTGAAAAACAACCTTAAGACCTAGAATTGAAGGACAACCCTTGGTCTTATGGTTTTTTGAACAAATCACACAAGTCTATATGTTTTTTGCATCCAAAGGGCATTCTCTTAGAGCATGTTTTTTTTTTTCTGCATTTGAGACAAAAAATAGCTAAAGCATAAGCCTCAGTTTTCTTCTTGTTTTGTAACTTAAGGGTGTCTATTTTCTCACTAAGGCTCCCTAGAATATCTGTTTTGAATTCATCAAGCATATTCCCAAATTATGCCCTACACTGATCCATTTATAGATTTATTCACTCTAACAAGAGAAGGATCTCTTGGACGTTTCCTAGTTTTAGATTTCCCTCTCGAGAGATGAAAAAATAATTCTCCTATGTCACTTAATGGGAGTTGAGAGATATCTCCCTTCCCCATCATGTTAAGGATATATATCCACTCATATCTAATGTCTTTTAATAGAAGAGCTTCTAAGGTATCTTCATCTCAATTATCCATCTTTGGTATTTTCATGTTATAGTTGAATATCTCAATTAAATCGTCTAAATTTTCATCCTCTCTTTGCATCATTTTGAACACTTCATCCTTGTGATTGGTAGGCATGCAATAATCCAAATGCCTATCCAAAAAAACTTTCTTCATGTCATCCCATGTTCTAATGGACTGAGTGACCAACCCCATGAACCACTTCAAAGAAAATGCTTTCAATGTTGAAGGAAAAAACTTGAGTTTTTGAGAGTCTTGTAAGTAATCGTAGGTTCTACACAAGACTTCAAACTCAAATAACAATGTTTCAGGATCCTCACCTTTTAACCCATGGAAATTTGGGAGGACAGAAGGTGAGATATTTTTCTTGTGATATTTCCTATGCCTCCTCCATTATTTCCTCTACCTCTTCCTCTACCCCTCCTCCAAACAATGTGAATTCTCCATCCTCTCCTTCTTCTTCCATTATAGTTTCTTCAAAGTCAGTATAAGATTCAACCTACAAGGTTAATTTCTCTTCCTTTGGTTCCTCTATTAACAGTATGTGGGAGAGAGGTCCTACTTCTTTTTCCTCACTAGGTATTCTTAATTCTTCAACTAAAATATGCTCCCCTGTTGAAGTGAAAAAGGCTACTCCTATTGGAGATCCAATATTTTACTCCTTTAGGACTGCCTCAGTATATGAAGTAGGAGATCCTCTTGATTGAATTTCTAAACTTAGAACTTCAGGAGTTCTATGGCTAGGAGTATGAGCTTAAGATGAAGGTGTATCTCTTCTTATTCTTGGTGGAGTAGGTGGTGTTGTAGGAATTGAAGTCCTGCCTCTAGCTATAAATCTACCTCTAGAGTCTCTTTCTCTATGCATGCCAATTTTTTTAATTTTTTTTTAATGTAAGAGATAAGGTTACCTATTTACACTTCCCCAACAATGGTGCCAAAATCTTTAGTCAATTTAGTGACCTAAATTGCTTGCATAAATTATCAACAGAGGTTTGTAAGTTGATGAAGTGTAGTGCACTATATGAGCTTAGTTAACCATTATTACTTCATTGCTTTGTATTTTTATATTGGTTTGGGGGTTTCTGTTCTTTGATTCCTAATGATGTACAATCTAAACTATGAAAAACTGAATCTAGACTTCCTAATGGTGAATCAAGAGCTGAAACTAGTCAAGATCTAATTTAAAGAAAGGAAAAATAGAGCATCTGTTCTATCTTATCATTAATCCTAAGTCATGAATATAATTCTTAGAATTAAAGGTGAAGTTGTAATGCATGTTGAAATAAATACAGAGAATGAAATCAACTGAAGTACTTCTAGTTACTTTAACCTTCAATTTTGAGATATAACCTTCTTGAGATGGAAGAAAAGAAACCTTTTGTACTTTATGATATACAGAACTCAATGAAACGTGCAGAAGGTAACGGATTGATTTCAACCGTTGTGTGAAGTGAATGCTTAACCATTTAGTTTAGGATGAGTATCAACTTGAAATGGTGATAAAAAACATTCATTAACGCAGTGTATTGACAATCTGAACTAGAAAATAAATAACAAAACAGTGAGTAAGCTAGTCAACAGTGCGTTCTCATTACTTCAACCTTACACTATTTAGAAGCAAAACCATTTCCTTTCATGAAATGTGTTGGAGGAACAAGACTACACAATTGAGTTTTAACATTATGCTATTGATCGAAACTAAAGGAAATCAACCTAAGTTAGAAATAATGCTAAAAGAAAATTGTGACTTAAAACTAAAATGAAAACGACTAGAAAGAAAACTTCCTTCAGTGCAGGGGCCCTCTGCAATTGGCTGGACTGAGCTGCTAACTAATTGAAAATTCTCTCTTAAACGATCATTGGTCAACACACAAATTTATATTATAGAAAGGAACGAAGTCCAAAAATATAGAGTTGAAAGTTTGAACTTTAATACATAAAATTATTCGAACCCCCCTCAGTTCTGTACAACCAGTGTTTAAAAGGAAATAATCATAATTCTGTTTGAAGAGAACTAGCTATAGATGGCCTATATGTATTACAATGCGACTGTGTAAACATCTGATCAGCTACATGTGACATAAATTCGAGCTAGATGTTTGCAACAGAACCGTTAACACAGGTGGCCGATCCAAGTTAATGCTACAACAAAACTATTAAACTTATTGATTAACCATGAAAGAGCAGAAAAAGAGTCCTATTACTTCCCGGTATCATATGTTTGACTCCACCTTTGACTACGATCTTCAACTTGCTTTCTTATCGATCTGGGCTAAGTGACTAGGATAGAATCCATGTGGAGATGATTCTAGAGATGCCCATGAGGCCAGATTCTTCATTTGACACTTGGAACCTACCATACGATGGAAGTAACTATAGAATACACAATTAGCTGCAAAATGGGCTACGTTCTATAGATAATTTGAAAAAATTTAGTCAAATAGAAAAAACATAAAAATATAACATGTCAATCATTTAATGCCCTCTTTAAGACAAAACCTATAATTTATCGTTGATGGGGAATGGAAAAGCAACGGAAAGAAGTGAGAAAAGCTATCAAGGAGAGGGTAATGTGAGGTTCAACACATATCATCTCAGCTTTAAGATCTCTACATGATCTTGTTCTCCCATACACTTGCACATTGAATGGATTGTTCTCTATTTCTTTGCATTGTTAATTCTGCTACACTTTATCTCTGTGTACCTACTATTTTTCAGATTTAAAATCTAATCTTCTCTTTCCTGTATACATTCCTTCAAAACATAACTCTATTCTAAATTCACAGGTAATGAATTTATGTAATATCAAAAGCATGCTTCTCCATTTACTTTTGTTAAAATTGGAAACCAGGGAAAAAATTCATGTGGGTCATCTTATTCATGGCTGATAATATTTTTATTAGATTCCTCTTGTCGAGAGGTGTAGGATTGATATAAAGATCATCCGATTCTGATAAGTATTCATGGAGATATGAATCTATTTTGATTATGGAATTATTATCAAGCTGACCTACAACTCATGTAGGCTCAGAAGCCCAACAATTGCATCTATTCAAACACCAACATTGTGTATAAATACACGAGGAATTTTCCTCATTTGGAATCACTCATATCATCACATCTCTCTCTCTCTATGGCGCAGAAAAGAGTCTTCTCTACTACGCAGAAAAGGGTCTCTCTTTCACACATGTGAAGTTGAAAGTTGTCGAAACTGAAGCTGCAACTACAAAAGTAAATATTTACCTACGTGGACTAGAATATCTCCTCATCTGATCTACATTTTAGGTTCATATAAACCTCCTCTGAAAGCCACAACTTTTGGTGGTGGAATCAAGTCAATCCAACGGATGCTTTGCAAGATATCGACTGCCCTAGTTTGAAGCTAGATGCTGCCGAAACTGAAGATGCAACTACAGAAGTAAAGATTTACCTATGTGGACTAGAAGATATCTTCATCTAAAATATGCTATAGGTTCATCTAAACCTCCTCTGGAAGCCGCAACTTTTGGTGGTGGAATCATGCTGATCTAACGGTCGGTTTGTGAGATATCGTCTACCCTAGTTTGATGATGAAGCTGCTAATGTTGATGCTGCTGATCTAGGGTTTTCTACTGTTAATATAAATCAGATTTATTGTACTATTTCTCTCTGCTGAATTATTTAAGATAAAAGAATATTTGATCAAAGGGTTTCCCCACACATTGTGGGTTTTGTCTCTGGCTAGCTGCCACATCTTGTGTCTCTTGTCTTGGCTTTTTTTATGTCGATCGTTTGATGTTCTATCTGCACTTTACTTTATGTACATGTGATTTCTAATATGTGGAATATAATAAGAAAAAGAAGTAAACTATTATAAGCATAGAAAATACCATAACTTAACATGGTATCAGAGCTAAGGTGAAGACAAAGCCCGAGCAAGAGCAAGAGCAATCACCGAAGAGAAGATTGGCGAGGCTATCCTAAAAGAACTATGGGGTCCTCAACACTCTAGCAAAGGAAATATTCATAAGAAAGATGACTATCATGGATGGAAGATGTCTATCGATCTAACCCTAGAAGATCCAGGAGTGTTGGACCATGTAAGAGGCAATATTGTTGAGCCTCCATCAAATGCAGCCGCTGTTGCATGGAACAAATGGAAAACCGAAGAAGTCAAAATAGAAGATCATCCAGGACTCTAGCGACAAGCACTTGGTGGCCTACATCTCTGAACTGGACACCTCCATGGAAATCTATGATAGACCGGTGAGTTTATTTAAAGTTAATCATGCAAATCAAGTTTTGTTTCTTAGAAATAAACTAAGGGAAATCAAGAAGGGTAAAGAAGGGTAAAGATGAGAGTATGAAAGCATACTTCTTAAGAATAACTGAGATCAAGAACGATCTCCTATCTATTTGGGAGGCTATTATTGATAGGGAAATGGCACTCATGACTCTTGGAGGATTACCATCTGAATGGTAGGTTTTGAGGACTACTCTTCTAAACTATAGTGTAATTCCTAGTCTCAAGGAATTAATGGCTAGATTCATTCAAGAAGAAACAAGTGAAGAAGAGCAAGAAATTCCCATGCCTAAAGGTCCTCCTGCTACCTTTTCTTCTCATGCTAAGAAAATAAATAATTCTGGGACTAAATCAAAAGTAAAGGCTAGACCTAAGGCTGGAAGAAAATGATGATGTTACATCTGCGATAAGGCAGGTCACTATGCAAGGGAGTGCCCTGATAGAAAGGACTCACACTAGGACGATGATCAAAATCCCTCTGATGGCAATCAAAGGAATGGAAAATTCAATAGCAAAGGTAAGAGGAGATCTAGGAATCGAGAAAGAGGACAACCATTCAAGAAGGCTAGAAATTACAAGATGTATTAAATGCACCCGACCGCAAAAAGAACCTAGTGTCCATCTCGGCAATGGAAGACAAAGGCTACAGGGTAACCTTCAGCAATGGCAAGGTACGTATATGGAAAAATAATGTTAAAGATGCCTTTACTCTTGGGTTTAGTGTTGATTCATTATATCAGGTTGATGGAAGTCCGCTAGGTGTCATGTCTTATGACACATCTCTTCAGTCTGAACTTTGGCATCGGAAGATTGCCTGCCTTCATTATAAAGCTATACTTCGTGCAAGAAAAATGGTGACAGGGATGCCTGAATTCTGAGTAGAGAAAGAAGATGTATGTCTAGGATGTGTTGAAGGAAAGCTCAAAAGGGGACCATTCCCCTCAAGCCAAAGCAAGACCTTCGATATATTACAGTTGGTTCACTCAGGCATACCTGAGGTTGGCATTAATAAGGAGACTACTACATCACATACTCCTGAGAAAAATTGTGTGGTGGGAAGGAAGAACCGCACGATTGTGGAAGCTGTCTGGGCCATGTTACATGATCAAAGACTTCCTAAGTTCCTATGGGCTGAAACTACAAACACAGTCGTATATGTACAAAATCGATGCCCTCATCAAGCATTGGGTTCCAAGACTCCTAAAGAAATGTTCACCACCGGTCAAAGGGAATTCATGATTAGTCATGATGTCACCATTGATGAAGATATGGCTCTCAGCAAGGTGGACAATCTTTTGACTTTGAGGAGCTCTCAAGAAGCCGAAACCAGGGAATCGAAAGAAAAGGATGATGAATCAATGCCTGATGTAGAAGAACCAATGGATCCGATTGATCCTCATCCACATGAGCCTTCCTCTTCCAGGAAGAGGCCTTCATGGCTTAGGGGGATACTTGGTGATGCTGAAGGACATGCTACACCCTGAGGAACCTTCCGTCAAAATACAAAACCTAACAGGTATCAGGGGTACCTAACCATCATGAGCACGATCATACAAAATGAGCCTTCATCATTCTCAGATGTCACCAAGCATTAAATATGGAAGGATGTTATGACCGTAGAATATGAGTCTATTATGGAGAATGATGTCTGGGAAGTAGTTCCCAGACCCCAGAGAAGACAATTGTTACTTCAAAATGGCTTTACAAGATAAAGCATGCAGCAGATGGAAGTACGAAAAAGTATAAGGCTCGTTTTGTTTCTCATGGTTTATCCTAGAAGGAAAGTATAGACTATGATATTTGCACCTGTTGCCAGATATACGACCATCTGCTTGATCATAGCTCTTGTGGCTTCACATGGATGGAACCTACATCAGATGGATGTCAAGACCATGTTCTTGCATGGTTTGATCAAAGAAGAGGTCTATGTGGAGCAACCTGAAGGATTTGAGATTTATGATAAAAAATCTCATGTATGCAGGTTGAAGAAGGCTCTCTATGGGCTGAAGCAAGCACCCTGAGCATGGTATGAGAGGATCGATAGCTACTTGATGAAGCTGGGATTCACTAGGAGAGAAGACGATCCTAACCTTTACTTTAAGGTTGAAGATGAAAAGCCTTTCATACTAGTGTTGTATGTGGATGACCTCTTTCTAATAGGTGCAAACCCTCTCATTCACAAATGTAAGAGGGAGTTGGTTTCTGAAATTGAAATGAAGGACCGAGGACTTGAAGTATGGCAGAAGCCAAGGGAAATTTTCCTATCTCAAGGAAAATATGTGGCAAAGATATTGGAAAGATTCGGAATGATGGACTGCAAGCCTGTGACTACCTCAAGGATCTGAACTTTTAGAAGTTATATGGTAGTGATGTCGAACCAGATTTGGAAATGCCTTTGAGTTTCATAAACTCATTCGCATTGATGTTCTTAGTGAACCTCTATCCGAACATATGTTTTTCAGTTAGCATTGTGAGCTCATATTTGGTTGAGCCTCACTGGATTGATGCCAAGAATCTTCTAAGATATCTTCGTGGCACAATTACTAATGGATTGAGATACACTACTAGAAATATGAAACTGCATGATTATCCGAATGTTGATTAGGCAGGTAGTGTGGAGGATCACTGGAGCACTTTTTAGTGTTGTTTCTCTTTGTATTCTGCTTCGATATAATGGATGAGAAAAAAGCAGAAGTCGGTTGCCATAAGCACCACCGAGACTGGATACATATCTACGAGTATGATCTCGTATGAAGCAGCCTAGTTGGGTCATCCGGATTTAAACAGGAACGCAATAGATTACAGAGATAACCATAAATACAGAGATGTGATAACCATAAATAAAGAGATGCAGCGGAAATAACACTTCATTTCATTAATGGAAAATACCGAAATATGCTTACAACCAGAATTGGAAATAAACCAGCTAGGACGATGGTGGCTTATCTCTGAGAAGAGATGTGCGGCTACATGTCTCTGAGCTGTTCCGAACTTGTGTTACAATGAGGCTCGAAGGCCTATTTATTATTGAGAAACAATGGAAAACCCTTCACATTCCAAAACTGACCCTTAGGAGATGAAACGCCAAATTGTGGGCCCCGTTTTGGGTAAATTGGTACATCAATTTC